>CM076584.1:237917008-238111296 GCA_034641835.2 Pinus albicaulis | reverse complement strand
ATATTACATGACCAGAAATATTACCTGTATTATCTCACAGAGTTTGGAGCTATAAAGAAGAATATTGATGAGTCATTGGCAGATTTTGCAAAGAGATTTAATAAATTCTATAAAAATATTCTTGTAGAGGTTAAACCCCCTGAAACCACAGCCATGATTACCTTTACCAATTCCTTAGACTCCAATTTTGCACTATGATTGAGAGTTGAGAAGCCATAAACATTGGTGAGTATGCAGGAGGTTGCTATTGGAGTGCAGTCCGATCTTATGGCCTCAAAAAAGATGAAAATTGAAGAAGGGAAAGGGGAAAAAGATAAAAATAGAATGAAAGAGGAGAAACCATCTTCCTCCTCTAAAACTTTCACATCTGAATAAAATCTAGATTAGATGTCTAATTTGATTAAAGATCTTGCTTCTAAAATGACAAAATTGGAGTTACAAAACAAGCTTGCTGCTAGGCCCATTCCAAATGAAGGAAACATAAATCAGGCTCCTTTTAGGAGACCCTTTCAGCCCCAACAAATTTTGCAACGTCCAAGGAGAAATCCTCATGATCAAAATGTTCAACCTACACTGAATAATTTTGCTAAAGAAAATCAGCAAGAAGATGAAGAGGTGGAGGATGAAGAAATAAATCTTGTTGGAGAGACATCACAATCAACTTGTTTTACTTTACAAGAATATGAAGATCAGTTTAGGATAAACCTATTTTTATATTATAAGGAAGCTCATATTCATGCGCATAACAAGAAAAAACAGCCTGAAAATTAGACGAGAAATTATCCTTTGAGGTCAAAAGGGGTTATCCAAAAGCCTCAACAAAAACAAGATGCTAAAAAAATGGCTGCCAAGAAAAAAGCAAACGTTAATGATGTTTCTTCATCACCTAACCTTGCTCCAATCATCAAAACAGTTGTTGGAAATAAATATTTGACTCCACTAAATTTTAGTTTCAAGTATGAATTGAATAAAATCAATATTCTAGTCTGACTCCTAGAATTATTGAAAAATTCAAATTACAGAGAATCATTCAAAAGTCTACTTCAACCATACCTTTCTCCTGTTTCTGTCAATCTTGAAGGTGAAAATCCTACTATATTTTTAGGCAGCCATGTCCAAGATCAAAATGATGATAGTTCTCCACCTTTTTATCTTTCACTCAACATTCATAACAAATTGCTACATAACTTCGTATTATATTCTGGGGCTTCTCACAATTTGATGCCTAAGAAAGTGATGGATGAATTAGGACTGGAAATTACTAAACAATATCATGACCTTTACACTTTTGACTCCAAAAGGGTCAAGTGTTTAGGGGTGGTCAAAGACTTGGTAGTTTCTCTTATCCAGCTTCCTATGAAGAGTCTGGTGATGGACATAGTAGTTGTTTATATACCATCAATATTTGGAATGCTCTTTTCTAGATATTGGTCCAAAACGCTGGGAGGCACTCTTCAAATGGATATGACATAGACCACTATCCTAGTTTTGGAGAATAATTTAGGAGGTTGTATAGAGAAACACATATGTATTATATCATAAGTGATCAGAAAAATCCCTCAAATCATCCTATATATGTAGAATAAAAGGAGTTGGGATCGTCTATTTTACATCTTGCTGGTGATGAAAGTCATTTTCATCCTGAAATTAATAAAAAACAATAGCTACTCACCTCAAAATAGTAGAATTCAGAAGTTGGACAAATCTAGAAATTGTATTTTGATGAAGCCTCATCAAGAGAAGGATTAGGGGTTGGTATAGTTCATATTTCTCCCACTCAGTAGGTAGTGACTTTATCATATAAATTACAGTTTATCACTACCAATAATACTGTTGAATATGAAGCACTAATTCTGGGAATGAAGGCAAAAAAAGATCTGGGAGCAGAGCAGTTGATTGTTTTTGGTGATTCATAGTTGGTGGTACAACAGGTGAGAGATAACTATCAAGTAAAAAATTAAAAACTGAATAATTATAGAAATGAAGTCTAGTATTTGATTGAAGATTATTTTTCAGCATTAATTTTGAATTTTGTTTCCAGAGAAGAAAATGAAATGGCAGATTCATTGGCCATTGTTGCTAGTAATTTTAAGGTCCCTCTTGATGTCAAAGCTACTTATGATATTCAGATTAAAAACAGACCTTCCATACCTGACAATATCAAACACTGCCAATGTTTGAATATGATAAAGAAATTATGAAATTTTTGGAATGTATGGAGGAGTTTTCAGATATTCAAATTGACAATGAACAAGACACAACTGAAAGTCAGAACAACAAGTCATTAAAAAAGACTTTGGCTAGAAAATACATTATTGAGCTGAAAACAAACTTCATTCCAAAAGGCTTGGTTCCTTAGAAAGGCAGTTTGACAATAATGATGTCTTTTTGAAGCCCGACAGTAAGACAAATGAAGAAAGTATAGTTGATTGCAACATTGGTACTGAAAATCAGCCTAGATATGTTAAATTTTCTAAATCTCTTTATGAAGAAACCATAAATAAATGTCGAGTTGTTGAAGAAGTATGCAAATATTTTTTCTTGGTCTTACAATGATTTGAAGACATATGACAGAAGTATAATGGAGCATAAAATCCCTCTTAAATTAGAAGCAAAACCTGTGGCACAGAAGATAAGGCATATCAGTCCTATGCTTCTCCCTATTATTGAGAAAGAAATCAGAAAAATGTGGGAAGCCAACATAATTATGCCTCTAGGATTTTCCAATTGGGTAGCTAATATAGTCTCGGTTTGAAAGAAGAATGGAGAAATCAGAATTTGTGTTGATTTTCGCAATTTGAACCGGTGTTCATTGAAGGATAACTATCCTTTACCCAAAATGGATCATATTTTGCAGAAAGTTGTAGGTTCAAAGAGAATTTCAATGATAGATAGCTTTTTAGGATACAATAAAATTTCAGTTGACAAGTAGGACAGGGAGAAAAAAACTTTTACTACACCATGGGGAGCTTTCATTTACAATAAGATGCCTTTCTGTTTAATCAATACAGGTGCAACATTTCAGCAGGCAATGGATATTGCCTTTGCAGGAGAAAAGGACAGATTTGTTGTCATTTATTTATTTGATATAACAATCTTTTCAAAATCTAATCATGATCATTTAAAACATTTGCAGTAAATGTTCAATAAGTGCAAAAAATTTTGTTTATATTTAAACCCAAAGAAATCATTATTTGTTGTCCACGAAGGAAAATTTTTGGGGCATGTAGTAACAGAAAATGGTATTTGCATTGACCAAGGGAGAGTTGAAGCAATTCATAAAATTGGTTTACCCAAAAATAAGAAAGAGTTATAGTCATTCTTGGGTAAGATTAATTTTCTAAGGTGTTTTGTTCCAAATTTTGCAAAATTAATTAAGCATATAAATGTCTTATTGAAGAAATATGTAGAATTTAGGTGGCAAGTTGAAGCAAAAAAGTCTTTCTTGGCGATCAAATATGCTTTGACTGAAGCCCTAGTATTAATCACCCCTGATTTTGAGAAGGATTTTCTGACTTTTTCATATGCCTTTAAAGAAACTATTGCAACAGTTTTACTTCAAAAGAACAAGGAAGGCTTAGAGCAACCAATTTATTTTTTTAATCGTGCATTGAGGGATGTTGAATTGAAATACAACTTGGTTGAAAAACGAACATATGCATTGGTGAAGGCTCTGAAGTCCTTTTGAATTTATGTACTGCATTCTAAGATTGTTGCTTTTGTACCAAATATTACTGTTAAGGATGTATTGTTGCAACCCGACATAGATGGTAGGAGGGGAATATGGTTGAAAACACTTATGGAGTTTGACATTGAAATCAGACCTACTAAGATGATAAAAGGATAGGGCTTAGCCCGCTTGATGGCAGAATCAAATTGCAAAGCTCTGAATTTGAATATGGAAATAGCTGAAGAAACAAATAAAGAAGGTACAACTGATTATCTTGACAAATTTTATACCAATTGGTACAAGGATATAGTGTTCTTTTTGTTAAATTTCAATTGTCCTCTAGAAATGGAAAAATCAATGAGAGCTTTTAAATTGAAGGTTGTCAAATATTGCATAATGGAGAATCATCTTTATTGGAAAGACCCTGTAGGAGTTTTGTTGAGATGTCTAGATGAGGTTGATTCCCAAGAAGTTATAGCAGAGATACATGAAGGGGTATGTGGTGGACATTTGTATTGGAAATCTACCGTAAACAAGATTTTAAGAGTTGTTTATTACTAGCCAACTCTTTTTTCTAATGTTTTTGCTAAAGTCAGAGCTTGCACTAAATGTCAAAAGTTTGATGGTAAACAAAAGCTACTCCCACTACCTCTGATTCCCATTTCAACATATGCTCCTTTCCAATAGTGGGGGCTTGACTTCATCGGTGAGATTCATCCACCATCATCGAGACAACACAAGTGGATTCTTACAGCCACATATTATTTCACCAAGTTGATTGAGGCCATTCCAACCAGAAATACTACTGACATGGTAATTTTTGGGCAATGAAAGAGGTATGAAATTATTGTACATTTACTCATTCTTTACCATAAATATACTCCTGTTTGTCTTGGAAAGTTAATTCATCATAGGAATTATAATATAATTGGAAAGGTTTATGTTTAATACAAAAATGTAAATAAAAGCTATTTTTTGATTGAAAAACAGGAATTTGGAGAGGTGAACAGTTGTACCAAAGGCGTGGTTGAGAACAATCTAACTACTGCTCCATCAGCATTGAATCAATTCCAGCCAAAGGCAAGGATATATGAACGAATAGCCCAGAAAAGGCAGGGAACAACTTGGCCACAATCAGCAAAAACAGAACGATGACTAAACACAGAGGAGCGAATTGCTGTTCAAACTTATCTTGTTCTTTGATTGGTCTGTCGAAGAATTGATACATAGAACCACGTCCTTTAGTGACGGGAGACGGATCATTATTGTTATTGAGAATCGGTCGAAAGACTTTACATTTTTCTCTCTTATATTAACTCTCTGTTTGAGAGAAAACTTTTCTGTAAGACTTTATGTTGGTTTAATACAAAGCACGCGTTCTATTTACCTTCTGCAATTCTGAATTAGCCTAGCAGTATTTCACTGGCGCTAAGGGCCCGACTCTGGTGGAATTACTTCGCTCTTTGTATTCTAATCTTTATTTACTATCGTGTGGAATGCGTTTAATGTTTGAATTGGTTTATTATTGATCGGATCAAATACAGAGTCATCGTTGTTTCGTTTCTTTACAATAAGCATAATTCGATGTTCTATTATTTCGCTGTTGTCATAAAAGCTTTACTAACTCGTATCTTATTTGAATTGTTGTTCCTTTAGTTTATAATCTGTTATAATTGATGGTTGCATGGTGATAAGTTGTCGACAGAGTTGAAGCATAGAAATCTAGTATCTTGAATATGTTAGAATTGCAATTGCTGTTCCATTTCTGTCATTACTTATTTATAATCTTTGACTGATAGACATAATAGTTGTAGTTACACGCTGTTGTTCCTTTTCAGATTGCATTTCATTTAAGTTTCTTTCATTGAATTCGCTTTTGGTTTGATTGCTTTAAGATCTCCAACTGTAGAGGATAGAGGCTTTAGCTTCCAAATTCCCAGATTGGTCATGTTGCATCGATTTCTAAGGGAAAGAGTTACTGCTACTACATCCCTGATCGATGTTCTGCAAAGATTGAAGTAGTTTAATCTTTCCATTCATGTCATTGTAATTAGGTTTCTTTTCAAGCATTGGTTACTTTTTTTCTTATTATTTTATAGTACATCTTCATAGCATTACTCTTAGACAATTGCAAGCCTCAGACATAGTACACTCTTGGAATAAAAAGACGCTCCTGGATTGATAATTAATGTGAGGTAATTAGGTGTTCAAAAGATACCTTTTTACGACTCGACATTTTGGCGCCATTGCCAAGGAGAGTGTATGCCATTTTAAAGGAGTAATGCACAGCTGATTTTCTTCTGCTTGCGAAGAATTGGGTATTAAAGACGGAAGGTAAGAACCTGCGCACTGGGCAAGAAACACACTTGCTTGCAGCCCGCTTTACAACAGAAGTAGGTAAGCTTCTTTCTTTAGGTAGGAATGAAGGTTTGTTTCTTTGAATGAATAAATCAACTAAGCGAAACAAAATTCCTCCTAAAAATGAAAAACCTAAGGGACCAGTGACCCTTGGGCGCACAACCTTTATTGATGAAATCTTTAAAAGAACTGAATCTCAGCCATCAGTAGGATTTAAAAGAACTACTTCTAGACAGCCTACTAGTTCCCTTCAGGCTACAGAATCACCATCTGAAGCCTTTGCTGAGATACACAATCAAACAGAGGGAATTGAGCAAGATTCCCAAGAAATTGAGAATCCTTGCACAGGTTTCCTTCACGAAGGGAATGCTATTAATCTCCAAGAAGGAGAAGGGGAAACGGGAGAAATCATAGACCTAAAGTCTCCTATTGAAACTGCCCAAACAATAAGCAACCTAGATAAGGGAAGTGTTGTTCAACTTATTCAGAATCAAGGTCCTGAATCACCTCAAACAGTAGGACGACAGGAAAAACTAATTATCCCAGATAAAAGGAGTGTTGTCAAAACTGTTCCTGCCCCTACTCGTCAACCTAGAAATTCCTTGGAAATCCCAGAAGGGTATTGGAATATCTTCAATCAAATCGCCCAGAACCAAAACCAGAATCAGCAACAGACCTCTACACTGCAATATCCTATAGTAGATACTGCAGTTAATGCACCCATGAAAGCTATTCCTCTTCAACAAATTCCTACATTTCATGGCTTAACATCAGAGGACCCAGATGCATTTTTATTTGAGTTTGATGCGCTGTGCAGAGGATACGATTACACCACCGATGCCCAAAAACTAAAACTATTCCCTTCTACATTAAAAGGGGCAGCCCTACGATGGTTTATGGGATTAGGTGGGGGTGTCATAACTAATTGGGATCATATGAAAGCTACATTTTTAAAGAAATACCAAGATTATTGTAGGTCTCGGGAGTTAAAAGATGAGATATTCAAAATGATAGCAAAACCAAATGAGACCTTGGAAGAGTATGTGGAACGGTTTCAATATAATCTTCAGAGATCCCCTTATGCATCTCTACCCTTACCTGATAATGTTTTGAAAACTACATTAATTAGGGGAATGAAAGATCAATGGGTTGAAACATTGAACATTATGGGAAAAGGTGATATATATCAGGAAAATTATCCTAACATTATTGATTTGTGTATCAGGTGTTCGAGGGGTAATACGAGGTTGAAATCAGTAGAATGTGATATGATCACAAGAGAAAATAAGACCTCTAATGAAGGTGTGACTCGTGCAAAGATTGGAAATCTGCTGGAAGACTTTAAGACAGACATACTTGGGACTCTAACAACACAGTTTGATATTATGCAAGCCAAACAGAAACAGGCAGAAGTAGAGCAGAATTTGGTAATATTCTGTCCCAGATGTAGAAAGAAGCACAGCCACAAAGAATGCCCGTTGGATGTGATTAAAGTCTGCGCCATTTGCACAAAGGATCACCCTACAGAAGGATGTCCTTCGCTTCCTGGCCTAAAATCAGTCTATAAGGAGGCAGAAGAAGAATCAGAAGTGGTATGTCTGCTTAATCAGTGCCGACAATGGCAGCCACGACCATCAGGTGTGCCAAATGATCCATTTTCTTTTCAAACTCCTCAATATAATGCTCAACAATATAGTGGGATGTGGTAGAATCAACCATCTTTCCCTAATTGGTCACAACAACCATTTCCTCCCACATCTTGGCCAAATCAAAGAAATCAAAATAATTGGCCTAGCTTTCCTTTCTAACCACCTTTTTGGCCTACACAATGGTCCCCTTCTACTTCTCAGGATCAGGCCTGGCAGTTAGACTGGAAAAAACCTACAAATCAGCCAGTTGGATCAATTCCTCTCTGTCAACCTACACTGCTAGCTCCTTATACAAACCCCCAGACCAATTTAAGACCACAACTCCCAGCCCAACCCAACCCAAAGCCAAACAATAGGCCAGTTCAGTCTGTTCAAATCATGGAACCCCCAGAAGTAGAAACTGAACTGAGGGAGTGTAATGATCTTCAATTGAGGTCTGGGCGCATAGTTGAAACAGAGAGAAACAATGATGTCCACATTGAAGATTCGTTACCTGCAGAACAAACAATACAAGGTGAGAAGGAAGTCCAACAACAAAATCAACAACAAGTAAGAACTTCCTCTCCACCATTCCCAGAATGATTGATTATACCTCATCCATTAGAACAACCTAATTTTGATCTTCTGGGAGAATTAAAAAAATTGTGCATAAAAATCCCTCTCCTCCAAGCTATTCAAGATATTCCTATATATGCAAAAACTATTAAGGAATTATGCATAAAAAAGCCAAAGAGGAGAACAACAACAAATCATACTGTCCAAATAGTCGGTACCTTATCTGACTTATTATCAGGAATAGAGACACCCATCAAATATGAAGACCCAACAAATCCTGTAGTGACAGTGTAGATCAATGGTCAATCATTTCCAAATGCCTTAGTTGATTTGGGGGCAGCTATCAACATTTTAACCACCACCACCTATCAAAAACTTGGCATTACATCACTGGAACCAACAACAACCTTGTTGGAATTGGCTGATCGATCAGTAGTCAAACCAGAAGGTATACTAAAAGATGTGATGGTATCTGTAGATTCCTGGGAATACCCTGCTGACTTCCTGGTTATCAATCCAAAGAATCGACTATATGGACATCCATTAATTCTAGGTAGACCTTGGTTGGAAACTGCTGATGCCTATATTGGATGCTGACAAGGCAACATGACAATTACAAGGGGAAATTATGTTAATAATTTAGCCCTATATCCCCCAACCCAACCAAGTCTATCAATAATCACAACAAGAAAACCACCTGCATCATACCTTATGGAGAATATGAGATCACCTCTAACCATAGAAAATGATCTTGATTTTAAAGATCAAATAGAGGATGATATCATTAATAATTTTATTAATAATTCACAAACCAGATCTCATTTGCAATGTCACATGATCAAAGAAGCATTTGATAATAAAGAAGAAGATCCTTTCAAAGATATTCCTGATCAAACAATACCTACTACTTCCATGAGCAATAGCAAGGTTGTAGAAATTGAACCGGGAAAAACTCTAAATATTAATAAAAATCTCATTGCTGAACAAGAAGAGAAATTGGTCCAATTATTATGAAAATACAAAGTAGCTTTTGCATGGGATTACCCCGACATGAAAGGAATTGATCCTCAATTGTGTACTCACCACATTTACATTGAAAAAGATGCAAGACCCATTCGCCAACCTCAAAGGAGAATAAATCCTTACCTTAAAGATATTGTGAAAGAAGAATTACAAACACTATTGGATGTTAATTTCATCTACCCAATATCTGATAGCAAGTGGGTCTCTCCACTAGTGGTAGTACCAAAAAAGAATGGGAAGTGGAGGATATGTGTAGATTACCGTGAACTTAATAAAGCAACATAGAAAGACCACTTTCCTCTTCCTTTCATTGACCAGGTATTAGATACATTGGCAGGAAAGAAATTCTTTTCTTTCCTTGATGGCTTCAGTGGGTACAATCAAATCCAGATTGCCCCTGAAGATCAGGACAAAACTACTTTTACTCGTCCATGGGGGACATTTGCCTATTGAGTCCTACCTCTTGGCCTATGCAATGCCCCTGCTACGTTCCAAAGGGCAATTCTCAGCATTTTTGCAGACCTAATAAATGAAGGCCTCGAAGTATATATGTATGATTTCACACCCTATGGGGATGACTTTGAGCCTGCATTAGAAAACCTAGAAAAAGTATTGCAAAGATGTATTGTCACTAGGCTTTGCTTAAGCAATGAAAAGTGTCTTATGATGATGACCGAAGGAGTTATCTTAGGGCATTATATTTCAACAGCTGGAATTCAAGTAGACCCGGCTAAAATTAAAATACTCTTGTTAATTCCTACGCCTACTACACAAACAAAGGTACGTAGCTTTCTTGGATTTTTTGGTTACTATAGAAGATTTATAGAACATTATTCTCGAATAACTGCACCTTTATATGCACTAACTGGAAATGTTGATTTCACTTGGATAGACAAATGTGACAATGCCTTTAATGATCTGAAGAAGCTCGTTTCAATAGCCCCAATGCTGAGGGGCCCAAATTGGAATTTGTCGTTCCAAATCTCAGCTGATGCCTCAGACACAGAAATCGGAGCAGTACTTGGGCAGGAGGAAGATAAGAAGCCATATGCAATTTACTACATTAGCAAAAATCTATCCCCTGCTGAATTAAATTATACTGTGACTGAGAAAGAATTTTTAGCTGTAGTTCATGCTATAAACAAATTTAGACATTACACAACTGGGTATCCTGTAGTACTATATACTGATCACTCTGCCATTAAATTTTTAGCAAATAAACCTGTTACAAACGGAAGAGTGACAAGGTGGTTAATTTTACTGCAGGAATTCAACATCACAATCAGAGATCGACCTGGGAAAGAGAACCCTGTAGCTGACTTTCTGTCAAGAATGCCAAAGCCAACAAATATATAGGCAGTTGAAGATCACTTTCCAGATGAACATGTCTTTGCTGTTACTGTCAGAACACCATGGTATGCTGATATAGAGAACTATTTGGCAATAGGAAAATTACCTAAACATATGTCTCTTAATGAACGTAAGCAAATAATACATCACAGTACCCGCTTCTCCTGGATTGGAGGCTACCAATTTCATACAGGTGCAAATATGCAAATAAGGAGATGCATTAGGGAGGATGAGGTATTTGACATCTTGAAAGCATGCCATGATGGACAATGTGGCGGACATTTTGCAGATCGTAGAACTGCCCACAAAGTTTTACGAACAAGCTACTATTGGCCTACTATCTTTAAAGATGCTAAAAAATTCGTGCAGGCCTGTGATAGCTGCCAGAGGGCAAGTCGACCTGGGTAGTCTGATGAAATTCCTCTGAACCCCCAACTAGTGATTGAACCGTTTGAACGTTGGGCCCTCGATTTCGTTGGTCCTATTAACCCCCCATCAAACCAAAAAACGTACATCCTAGTTGCAACTGAGTATGTCACCAAATGGGTTGAGGCAGAAGCTCTTTCAAAAGCTACAGAAGACTCTGTAATACAATTCCTTTTCCAAATTTTTGTGCGCTATGGCCTCCCAAGGGATATAATCACAGATGGAGGACCACAGTTTGTAGGTAACAAATTAGCTGAAACATTGCAAAACTACCACGTTCAGCACAAGATTACGACTCCATATCACCCACAGGCCAATGGCCAAGTAGAAAGCACGAACAAAGTAATTGAATCTATATTAACAAAAACAGTTGCCTCTCATAGATGAGATTGGGCCTACAGATTGCCAGAAGCATTGTGGGCATATCAAACAACGTGGAGACCTACCAGAGGATA
The DNA here is from genome assembly GCA_034641835.2 of Pinus albicaulis. Lineage (NCBI taxonomy): Eukaryota > Viridiplantae > Streptophyta > Pinopsida > Pinales > Pinaceae > Pinus > Pinus albicaulis. Next base: position 238,099,810 of record CM076584.1, on the reverse strand, counting down.
TTCACCATACCAATTGGTATTTGGGAAGGAACCCATCTTCCCTATAGAATTCGAGATTCAAACATTAATAATAGCTCAAAAGGTGGGTCTAGATCTAAATGAAGCCCAGGCTAAAATACTGCAGCAAATTAATGAGCTGGATGAAATTAGGCTCGCTGCTCTTCAGCACACAGCATTAATTCAGCAACAGAGAGCTAAATGGCATGACGCCCATATCAAAGGAAATATCTTCCACGAAGGAGATTGGGCACTCCTATTTGATTTCAGGTTCCAGGATTTCCCAGGAAAACTCCAGACACGATGGCTTGGACCCTTTGAAATACAAAAGGTGCATGATAATGGCACTGTTACATTAGTTACCATTGACGGATCTGGACATTCCTTTAAGGTAAATGGTCATCGAGTACGATTGTATCATAAACCGCTCACCTGGGAATCCTTTTACCAACAGTTTCAGGAAGACTCTACAATGGAAATTCTTGCTGAAGGGGAGAAATCCTCCTCGGCACCAGTTTGATAAATCACTTTTTTTTTATAAATTTGTACATAAAGCATTTTTCGTTTTTTCGCTTGTTGTTTTATGGAATTTGTTTTCAGACATTTTGTTTATATTACTTCTTTACTTTTTTATCGTTTGTTTCGTAAAATCTGATTTCTTTGAAAGAGAAAAAAGTTCTGTTTATTTCGTTTGTTTTGCTGTTCCTTTCCAAAGAAACAACACTTTGTTGTTCTTTTCCAAAGGAACATCACTCTGTTGTTCCTTTTGAAAGGAACAACAGTTTCGCAGAAACGCCCTTGCTATTACTTTCCAAAGGAACAACACTTCTGCAGAATATTTTCTTGTTGTTCCTTTCCAAAGGAACATCACCTTCGCAGAGTATTTTCCTGTTGTTCCTTTCGAAAGGAATAGTAGTTCTACAGATTGTTTTGTTGTTCTTTTTAACAAGGAACAACACTTTTTGTGTGGATTGTTTTTTTTGTTTTAAGCCATCATTTTGAATTATTTTACTTTTCTGAAGGCAAATATATCATTTATATAAAATCATACAAATTGAAGCTTACTGTAATCAACAAATCAAAAGAAATCGTCATCTTTTCACAAAAATTGTCTAGTAATGATAAGAAAAAAAGAAAAAGGGGCATGATCAATAACATAACTTTGCTATCTTATTACCATTGAATTAATCCGATCGACTATTTTTATCATGATTGGTTATTTCCCACATACTATAATTTTCTTTGATGTTTATCTATGGAATAAGAATAAGGGTATATTCCTTTCTATTGAGATGTTCAGACTTCTTCCACCATCTCTACTCTTAAGGAGTGTTGAGCCATCCCTTATGTTTAACTGAGGAAAAATGTTGTTTCTAAACGAAAAGAAAAAAAGAAAATATAGTTCATTAAAAATGATGTTACAGATAGAGGATAGGGGGTCTCACCAAGAGCCAGCCTACCGTGATCATAGGGAAGGTAGTGAAGTGGCATTCCCATTATGGCCACCAAACCAGGGAAATGGTCCAACAGAAAAATTGAAAAATCAAGAAGTCCTTGTAACAGGAGGTCTCATCACGAGCCGGCCTGCCCACCTTTCACTTCTTCCCCGTGAACGACATTGTGGTTTATCTGGTCACCAAGCTAGCACAATGGCCTCCGTCATGATATTCAATAAAAAACACTTCCTCAACATACATAAAGGACAATGGTTCCGTGGGTAAGAAAGCAACTCTGTCAAGGTTATGGACACATGTGGGCAGCAGAGCTCTGCTGATGGTATTGGAGTCACACTTATACACACCAATAGTTATATTTAACCCTTTTTCCTATATCTTTATTTAATGTCAAAAGAAAATATGAACCCCTTACCTTTACCTTCGAAACTATTACACACGAAAATCATTATAAGTCGATCATATTAATCCAAAGTGGTAAATAACGCAATTATACTTATGGTTATCATATGTTGTCCCTTCTCCTTGCATTTGAATCATTACAAAATGATTTTCTATTTATTAATGATTTATTACATGCATTGATTTTAGTAATTGCTGCAATTTGATTGAACGTATCATAGTTACGACCACTTTTTACTGCTGTACTGTTGCTGTGCCACACATGGTATTCTCAATTGACGGTCGAGGACAACCTTTCATTCATTTGGTGGGCACGGATGTCTGCATGCAAATCAAACTCCAAGATTTCCTTATCTATATTTGAACCAAACCCCTGTATTTTAGGAAATAACAAATTTTCAACGAACTGTGCTATGCTGTTCCATTGCGATTATTGTGTATTGAGAAAATTAACAGAACGCAGAAATGGGAGGACGGCCAATTCGCAATGAACCGCAAGTATTGATCGTCTCTGAGGCTGCACGAACAATCTTAGAAAGACTGGGGTGGATTACATATTTCTTGAGAATGTAGCAACCCCATGAAGTTGTGGCCACCGAATTTTTATTGAACTTGTAGGAAGGATCCTCCATGGTTTGAGGAAGGCAGATCGTTGTATCCGACGAGATAATTCCAGAAGTATCTGGCATTCCCGCGCAACAGACTGTTTGGACTCAGAAGAATATTAGGATTCGTGAAGCCATAAAATTTTTTCAAGATGAAGGTCAGACGTTAGTCATCAAAGGTAAAGGAGTCCAACCAGCGTCATTAGGAGAGCCATGGACAGAGTTAGCTAAAATTGTCCAGGCTTGCATAACATGCGACGAAAGAAATGATGTGGTAAGACCTTGCCACCTTAAGCTGCTAGCCGTACTTAAACAAAAATGCACTATTAATTTACCTGCATTTTTAAATTCTTTGTTGCATGATACTACTCGTGGTATAAGAAAAGCCCAACATACAGATATGGTGGTCATACACCATTGTTTAATTCGTTTAATAGTGAGCCATAGCCTCGCCCAGCAACAGACCAGCTGGGAAGAATTAATATTTTCCATTGATGGAGGGTTGGCTTTACCTCCTCAAAATCGGAAGAGGATGGTCAGCTCAATTGTTGAGCCTTCTACTCATAGACAGCCTCGCCGGTTGAAACGAATTAGAAGGATGGTGGAAGAGCTTCTAGGCAGTAGCCAACCCCTCGAATTGCACAGCTCAGAGGAGGAACAACCTCCACAATTGGAGGGAGTAAGCCCTCACACTGACAAGGAAGAGCAATTAAAGGAAGTAAGCCCTCAGTCTGATGAGGAAGAACAATTGGAAGGAGAAATTCGCTACTCGGACAAATAAGCCGCCAATCCAGTAGTGAAAAACAACCCAGTGTAGAGGAAGGAGATAATGAGGAAGAAGGAATCGAAGGAAATTCTGAAAAAGAAGAAGTTGAGGGAGAAATTCGGTATTCAGATGAAGAGGAAGGAAGTTATCACACCGATGTGGAGGATGAGGACAATCATAACAGCAATAAGGATGAAACAGAGCTGCCCGAGAATGTTATCGTAAGCCCTTTACAGGAAGATCAATTGGCCCAGATTTTGGCCAATATGAGTGATTATGCACGGCCGCATAGTCCCTTGGACCTCAATATAGATATTAATCAACTTCCAAAATACTCTGCTATTGACAAAGAAACAGGTGGAGAAAAACTGAATGAAACAGAAAACCCTAGCGAAGCTAGGGTTGCTTCTCCTAAGGAATGTGAACAGGAGAACAGGAGAACGAGAACACTGAAGCTGGAAACCCCCAGAAGACTGCAGAGTTGACTGAGAATATGATTCCAAAGGAATTGAGCCAAGGGCACATGAATGTAGAAGAGGAACCCCAAGGGGAAGAACAAGAGGAGAATTTTACTGAAGGCATGGCTGATATAGGCCAAAATTCTGTTGAACAAACGAGTGCAGATAGAGGAACGTTTTTTCCATTAAGGAAGAAGAAGAAAACAACTGAGATTGAGAAGATTTGAAGGGAGCGAATAAAGCTTCATAAATTAGTTGAACATCTCAGGCAGACCATTAGGGTTCTGAGAATGAAATACATGCCCAAGCGAGCCCCTAAGAGAAGAAGTATTGCTATCAAAAGAAGCTTGAAAAAGAGAAGAGTGACCATTGATAGGAACCCCCAAGTTACATAAGAAACCGTACCCGAGCCTAATTATGAGGATGCGGAGCAACAAATAGTTGTTCCAACACAAGTTGTTCCAGAGGAACCGGGTTTGAGTGAAAATATGCAATCTAGTAGTCAGCACACTTTCAATGAGCAAACACTGCTTAGACTTCAGGAAGAATTGACACAGGCCTGATTAGAAAGGCAGAGATTGGAGGAAGATACTGTCCCAAGAACAAGATATCAGGAATTGCAGCAACAAATGAAAATTATTCATGAAGCAGAAGTTGAAGCTCATGAAAAACGACAAAAAGCAGAGGTAAAGGCTGATAAGATAATGAACCAACTAAAATTAGCCTACACTCAAATGGACACTCTCTACTCCTTGTATACTGACGTCTTAGCCTGTAGATGTCCCGCCAAAAACTATGCTTTGTTTTAATAGAAAGATATTTACAATTAAAGATCAAGGCAGTTAGGGCATGGAAATCTATAGAGCTAAAAACAATAGATGATTTGATATCATGCTGCAAACTTTATGGGATTAAAGTACAGCTCTTATTATGTGAGTTTTATTTGCATAATCTAATACTTGAAAATGACTGTGAATCAAACCCTAGCCCTTTTATTGGAGATGTTCAGTTTCAGGCATTCATTTCCTTTACTGTAAACCAATTAAAATGGCTTAAAGCTTATAACGCTTTTCAAAGACATGAAAATGGATTAGATCTATGGGTTAGAAGTGAATCTCAAAACCCACTTCAATTTTGGGCTAGACAGAAACGCTTGATGACAAGGGAAGACATTACCCAAACTTTGGGGCCTGTCCATAAATCAGTCATTTTGAATGGAACAGATTATTTTTCATCCATTAGGAACCAAGCCTACATAGCGGCCAAAGTTCGATGGAGAACCTCGAATCAAAATGTGCAAAATAGGGAACCATTTAATTATAGAAACTTTGGGCTAGCTGCAGACCGTTTCATTTCCTATAGCCATCTTGTTTTAAAAGAAGGACCATATTGGTTAGGATGTAGATTTCGCAGCCCTATTGTATGGTACCCTGCTTTGGATTACAAAGCTATTTATGAACTTCCTAAAGGATAGACAGAACATACTTTTGAGGAATTATCTGCACTCCATGGTTTTAGGCATGTGGATGACAAACCTTATTCGGCTTATTCTTTGACTGCTCTCCATGTGAACTATAGTTTTCATGAGGGCATGAAAATGATTAAGCAGGGGGGTATGTTGGGTAGTGAAAGAGGTATGAAATTATTGTACATTTACTCATTATTTACCATAAACATACTCTTGTTTTCCTTGGAAAGGTAATTCATCATAGTAATTATAATAGAATTGGAAAGGTTTATGTTTAATACAAAAAGGTGACTAAAAGCTACTTTTTGATTGACAAACAGGAATTCAGAGAGGTGAACAGTTGTACCAAAGGTGTGGTTGAGAATAGTCTAACTGCTGCTCCATCAACATTGAATCATATCCAACCAAAGGCAAGGAGATCTGAACGAATAGCCTAGAAAAGGCAGGGAACAGTTCGGGCACAAACAGAACGATGACTAAACACAGAGGAGCGAATCCCTCAGGATATTTCGATCCTGAGGGATCGCTGTTCAAACTTATCTTGTTCTTTGATTGGTCCGTCGAAGAATTGATATATGAACCACGTCCTTTAGTGACGGGAGACGGATCATTATTGTTATTGAGAATCGATCGAAAGACTTTCCATTTTTCTCTGTTATATTAACTCTATGTTTGAAAGAAAACCTTTCTGTAAGACTTTATGTTGGTTTAATACAAAGCACGCGCTCTATTTACCTTCTGCAATTCTGAATTAGCCCAGCAGTATTTCACTGGCGCTAAGGGCCCCACTCTGGTGGAATTACTTCACTCTTTGTATTATAATCTTTATTTACTGTCGTGTGGAATGCATTTAATGTTTGAATTGGTTTATTATTGATCGGATCAAATACAAAATCATCGCTATTTCGTTTCTTTACAATAAGCATAATTCACTGTTCTATTATTTCGCTGTTGTCATAAAAGATCTACTGACTCGTATCTGATTTGAATTGTTGTTTCTTTAGTTTATAATCTGTTATAATTGATGGTTGCGTGGTGAGAGGCTGTCGACAGAGTTGAAGCATAGAAATCTAGTATCTTGAATATGTTAGAATTGCAATTGTTGTTCCATTTCTGTCATTACTTATTTATAATCTTTGACTGATAGACAGAATAGTTGTAGTTACACGTTGTTGTTCCTTTTCAGATTGCATTTCGTTTAAGTTGCTTTCATTGAATTCGCTTTTGGTTTGATTGCTTTAAGATCCCCAACTGTAGAGGATAGAGGCTTTAGCTTCCAAATTCCCAGATTGGTCATCTTGCATCGATTTCTAAGGGAAAGAGTTATCGCTTCTGCATCCCTGATCGATGTTCTGCAAAGATTGAAGTAGTTTAATCTTTCCATTCGTGTCACTATAATTAGGTTTCTTTTCAAGCATTGGTTACTTTTGTTCTTGTTATTTTATACTACATCTTCATAGCATTACTCTTAGACAATTGCAAGCCTCAGACAGAGTACACTCTTGGAATAAAAAGACGCTCCCGGATTGATAATTAATGTGAGGTAATTAGGTGTTCAAAAGATACCTTTTTATGTCTCGACAGTAATCATTAAATTTCTATTGGAAAATATTATGTCCATATTTGGCTGCCCTCAGAAGTTGGTGACTAACAATGCAATGGCTTTTAAATCTGCCAAGATGAACAATTTTTGTCAAAAGTATAATATTGATTTGACTCATTCTACACCTTATTACCCCCAAGGAAATGGGCTAGCTGAGTCATCAAATAAAATTCTGGTGAAAATTATAAAAAATATGATGACAAAAAAAAAAATTGGGATACTCAGCTAGTTCATGCTCTTTGGGCAGAAAGGGTGAGAGTTAAAAGATAAATTGAAGCTTCTCCATTTCAACTTGTTTATGGTGTTGATTTTTTTATTCCATAACATTTGGCCCTGCCTGTCATGAAGTTTTTACAGGATGAAACTGATAATTCAAATGTAATACTCCCAAATGGGGAATGCAACAATACAATGCAGGAAGATAGGAAAATAACGAAGTTCATATTTTATAAAGCAGGAGGCCAATATGGAGACCTTCCATTTGTCATTAAATCAACAAAATACATGTTAAAAGTGGCCCATAAGATGCATGACAAGAAAATACAAGTCTCCAATGAAAGAAAATCCTCAAAATGAGGTGCTACAACCATATATTAAGACTGAACAAGCCTTATAGTGTTATTTTATTGCCTCTGCATAGTTTTATATTACACATCAGATCTAGAGCAGATAAGTGCATAAAAAGTCAGATCTATAATAGATCTATACACTATATAAGCTCCTCTAGTGAACCCCATTGGGGTTTTCAACAAAACACCATGCACAAATTATAGATCTAATATCTAAGACTATAGATCTACAAAAATATTCAGATCTGTTAAGTGCATCTGATCTGATATGAACAATATAATGATATCGTCCAATAGATCTCCAAAGTGGAGGGCAGATCCTGAACACCTAGAAAATGTCAAACCAGGAGGTAACTCCGCAAATTAGAATGTGTATTAAATGAAGAATGTGCATGTATTTCTACATGGAGGTGAGGCTATTGGGATTCATCTCCCAATGACTCTTGGCCTTCCTTATTTCCTAATATTATTTAATATACAAAATTGAATATCCTCACCCAACCCTTAGGATTAGGTGTCAACATTCCCCCCTTTAATCCGGAGGGATTTTGGTGAGCCCAAGCATCGATCTGAACTTTTCAAACTTTTCTTTTCCAAGTGCTTTGGTGAAGATATCAGCATTTTTCTCATTTGTGGAACAATGATGTAGATGGATGGTTTTGGCCTGAACATGATGTCGAATTAGATGGTATTTTGTATTGATGTGCTTTGTTCGATCATGGAACTTTGGGTTCTTGGCCAAATTTATTGCAGAGGTGTTGGTGACCACGAGTGGTGTTGAATACATTTGTTTCATCTGCAAATATTCTAGGATTTTTCTGAGCCACACAATTTCCTTTGTTGCTTCAGCTGTTGTCACATATTCTGCCTCGGTCGTGGAATCTGCTGGAACTGACTATTTGTGTGATCTCCATGAGACAGCTCCTGATCCAAGACTCATGGTGTAACCTGTAGTAGAAACCCCTGTTTCTTTGTCCCCATCAAAGTCTAAATCAGAGTATCCTATCAAGCTGAAGTCGCCTACCTGTGTATATTTGAGTCCAAAGTCTTGAGTCCCTTTCAAGTACCTTAACACTCTTTTTGCAACAGACCAATGTCCTTCACAAGGTTTTTGCATAAACCTTGAGAGGATTCCAACAGCAAATGAAATGTCAGGTCTGGTGGTGGTCAGGTAGATAAGACTTCCTATAAGTTTTCTATACTTAGTTTCATCCTCGAATTCCTTCCCTTCAATAGATGTGAGCTTCATGTTTTGTTCCATTGGAGTGGTTAAGAGATTGCATTCATCCATGCCAAACTTGTTCAAAAGATCTCTAATGTACTTCTTTTGAGAAAGAAATATAAATTTTGGATGTTGAATTACTTCAATACCCAGATAGTAATGAACATGACCCAAATCAGTCATTTCAAAACCTTTCTTCAATTCTTTCTTCATGGATGCAATATAGCTCTCATTGTTCCTTGTTATCAAAAGATCATCTACATACACCACAAGATATACAACTGTTTTTCCAACTTTCTTAACAAAAAAAGTTGCATCATCAAGATCAAAATGTTTGAAGTCAAATTTCAGAAGATGCTCGGTTAATTTCTCATACCAGGCTTGTGGTGCTTGCTTGAGGCCATACAAGGATTTTATAAGCTTGCAAACTTTGTGTTCTTGGCCCTTTACAACAGATCCTTCTGGCTGGGACATAAAAAATTTCTCCTTTAGATCTCCATTCAAAAAGGTGGTTTTTACATCCATCTGATGGACTTTCCATCCATTCTAAGCTATTAGGGCAAAGAGAGTCTGGATGGTGGTCCATTTTGATGTGGGGGAAAAATTTTCTTCATAATCGATTCCTTCTTTTTGTGCAAAACCTTTTGCCACAAGCCTGGCCTTGTGCTTGTCAAGTGAGCCATCTACTTTATACTTGTTCTTGTAAACCCACTTACAGCCAATTGGTTTTTTTCCCAAAGGCGGATCAACTAGCTTCCAAGTGCCATTCTTTATCAAGGCATCATACTCCTTTTGCATCACTTCTTTCCATTCATCATGAGAAGCGGCTTCTTGGAAGGAAGCTCGTTCATGATCTGTAGACAAACTCAATTCAAATTTATAAGCAATATCCATATCAACAGGAGAATCAGAATTATCTACATCACCTTCGTTTTTTTTAGTGTAACTTCTTGTTCCTATTTTTCCAACCTCATCGGGATGAACATTCTCCCAAGATTCAATCTCCCAATTCTGTCAATCACATCATTCAATGTGTCATCCATGGTTGTTTCTTCATGTGGGGGAGAGAGTGCTTCAGGACATGATTCCACAGTTTGATTCAATATCGGAATCCCCCCTTCAAGATGTGGAATCACATTATCAAATTCTTGGAAAGACTTTGCATGTGTGAATATATCCAGGCGATCAAGTTGCCGCTCAACAACCTTGTCACTCTTGGAAGATTCAAGGAATATGACATCTCTTGCTATTACAAACTTCTTATTTGCTTCATCATAGAGACGATATCCTTTGGAGGTATTGGAGTACCCCAAGAAGATACATTTTCGACTTCTAGCACCAAGTTTATTCCTTTGACCCTTGGGTATCAAGGCATAACAGGTGGACCCAAAGACCCTGAAATGATTTACCGAAGGAATGTGGCCATGCCACATTTCAAAAGGAGTTTTGTTTCTAATTGAACTTGAAGGACACCTATTATTTATGTAAACAACACATAGAACTGCATCAGCCCAAAACATCAATTTTACATTCTTGAAAAATAACATGGAGTGAACCATATTTAAAATAGTTCTGTTCATTCTTTCAGCTACACTTTTGTTGGGGATTATATGGTATAGTTGTTTGATGTTTGATCCCATGTTGACGAATATAATTTTCAAATTCGTTTGAAGTGTATTCTTTTCCATTATCAGTACATAGAGAGCCAATATGAGTTTGTGCATCATTTTCAATCCATGCATGAAAATTATTGAATGTTTGAAAAGCATCAGACTTGTTCTTCAATAAGTAAATCCAACACATTCTGGTGTATTCATCAATAAATGTCATCATTTATTTATTTCCATTTTCAGAAGCAACAGGGATAGGGCCACATAAATCTGAATGAACAAGCTCAATTTTTCTATGTGCTCTGGAGTGTGAATCCTGAAATGGTTGTTTGCTATGCTTTCCTAGAATACAATCATCACATTCCTTAGGTTTCCTAGGAATTGTAGGCAGTCCATTAACACCATTTTTCTTCAAAAAACGAAGGCTTTCATAGTTTAAGTGTCCAAATCTAGCATGCCATAAAAGAATTGATGGGAATGTACCTTCATCATGATGTGAACTGAATGCAAAGTTTTGAGCATGAGCAGATGAACCTTTCAACTTCAAGAGTCTTCCTTCTTCTATTCCCTCCATGACAAGTGAGTGATCTGATGCTTTTCTGACCTCTGCCTTGCCATCAAACAAGTGAATGGAGTGTCCTTGCTGGCAAATTTGGACCAAGGACAGCAAGTTTCTCCTCAACTCAGGGAGGTATAGAACCTCATGTAGAATATGATCTGGAAGACCAGGCAACTTAAGCCTGACTGTGCCAAGCCCTGATGGCTTGAGTTTGGATTTATCTGCGAAATGTACTGCTCCATCAACTTTGTCAGTAAATTCTTCAAAAAAATATTTTCTAAATGTCATGTGTCATGTTGCTCCTGAATCTAGCAACCAATCAGCTCTCCATGAAGTAAATGAAAAATCAAACAAGTCTTCAGTTACTCCATTGTTACAATGTGCTAGAACATAATGAGCGGATTCAGGTGCTTTACCTTTGTCTTTGTCATTAGTTTTACCTTTGTCTTGATTTCTTTGCTGCTCAATTTTATCCCAAGGTGTCATGCATTTGGATTCTTCATGTCCATCTTTATTGCAACGTGTGCAATGAAGATCAGATTTGTCAGATTATCTGCCCCCCCTTTCTCTGAAGTTTCTTCTTCCTCTTCCTCTTCTGCCACCTCTTCCTCTGGAAGAATCTGGAGCATGACTCTTTTCTCTATGTGCCAAGTATGCAGCCTCTTCAGAAGATGAAGGGACTGTTATCTTCCCGAAAGCTTTCTCTCTTTCTACAAACTTTTTCTCAAGGGTATCAAAGGTGATATGCTCAAGGTTTCCACTTGCTTGCAATGACTCAAGATAATGTGAGTAAGTCGGATATAATGCCTTAACATATGCTATGCGAGGTATGTCAATTTTTACACCAGTGCTGTCAATATCATGCATGATAGATCTAACTTCTGAAGCTAAAGCAAGGGGATCATCATTCTTCATTTCAATACTGAACAGCTTAATCATCAATTGAACAATTTCTAGTTCTGAATGTGAGTCATAGAGTTCTTTTTAGCTTGCTCAAGGCTTCATAGGCATTTGAAAATGATGAAATATGGCGACTCCCCTCTTCATTTACGAAAGCTGCAATCAAGGCATAGGTCTTGCAGTTCTTGTTTTCCCAAATAGTGAGCTCCTTGTCTGAAGTGGGCTTTGCTGGTGGATTTCCTTCTTGTCATTCACAGATTCCTTTCCACAACTCATTAAAAATGAGAGTGTGCTTGATTTTCCGAGACCATTCAAGATAGTTCTCTTTGCCAGAGAGAACCACCCCTACAATAGATATGAGAGAATGCATTCTTCTGAAGGGAAACAAATAATTACTTTGCTGGAAAAAATTCTTTTGAGGGAGAGAAAACTAAAAACTCTTTGGTGAAAAATATACTCAATTGAGGGGGACAAAAACACTTTTCTAAAAATACTGAATTCTGCACCAAAAAAATATATATACTTTTTCGTGTTTGAAGAAAGAAAATTTATATGGATAACTGTATTGAAAATGTGAAGGGGGGGTGGTATTATGAATGTGGGGAAGCGGTATTATAAAGTGGTGGGGGAACGATATTAAATATGTTGGGAGAGTGATGTAATATATGACAGAGGTATAACAAAGGAGGGGCGATATAATATGGTGGGGAAGGCCAAAGGCCACGGGGAGTCGAGTGAGGCGGGAGAGGAGGGGCATTATTGAATAATGGACAGAGCGTATAATGGACGAAGCATATTTGAATAATGGGTAGAGCATATAATGGACAGAGCGTATTTGAATAATGGACAGAGTGTATGATGGACAAAGCGTATTTGAATTATGGACATAACTTATTAATGGACAGCGAGGGTGGAGAGGGCAGGAAGGCCACGGGGATAGTGAGGTAGTGGATTAGACAGGCGGGGAGGTGGGAGTGATAAGGGGCGGGGACCAATGGGAGGTGTATGCAGGCGGTGAGGGGTGTGCATAGGAGGTATTGATGCGTGGGAGGACGGTATTAATGTAGGGAGCGGTATTAACAGATGAGCCAGGCCACGGGGAAGGCCGACATACCATGGGCACAAGGGAATGGCGGTTGGAGTGATAAGGGAGTGCGTTAGGGAGGTAAGGGAGTGGTGGCTAGAGTGATAAGGGTTAGGTGAAGGCCGGATAGCAGAGATAGGGAGTCGGGTGTGGGTTTTGTAGCACGTAGGGAGGAGAGAGAGATTTGTGAGTGCAAGCGATGGGGAGTAATGAATGTATGAGGGATGGGGAGGCCGAGTGGCCGAAAAAAAAAATTAGGAATTGCAGATGCAAAGTTTGTAGCTGCTGAATTGTAGGAATTGCAGAAATTACAGGAGCTACAAAATAATCAGATATTGCAGGAGCTGAACCTGCAGAAATCAGAGACTGTAGAATTTGCAGAGATAGATTAAAAAATGCAGAATTGCAGTATATGGCATCAATCTAATGGAGCAGCAAAACTAGACATAAAATTGACTGAGCAAAAGACTGTTAGCAGGACTGAGGGAGTTACACCACAGGAAAAAATTCCAATAGTGGGATTGGCTTTGATACCATGTCAAACCAAGAGGTAACTCTGCAAATCAAAATGTGTATTAGATGAAGAATGTGCATGTATTTATACATGGAGGTGAGGCTAGTGGGATTCATCTCCCAATGACTCTTGGCCTTCCTTATTTCCTAATATTATTTAATATACAAAATTGAATATCCTCACCCAACCCTTAGGATTAGGTGTCAACAGAAAATCACTCTCCAAATGGTGTGTTTAAACACCCTACAAATGCACCTACAGAAATAACGCAGATCTGGATCTATACTGCATTGTAGGGAGTAAGATCATGAGGTTGGGCTCATGCCAAGATCTGGAAATAACTCTCAATACTTCCAATAATGTCCTCCCAATGAAGTAGAACCCTCCTCCACTGAAAAGAAGCACTAGAATGGACTAGATTTGAAATATCGAATCTCCACTTGCTGCAGCCTGCAAAAACAACCAAACCCTCAACATGATCTGTGTTGTAGTTGAAATAAGAAGCTTGGCCCTAAGTTAAATAGTGGAAAATGCAATACAAACTCACCCAAGAGCTACTCAATGGGAATAGGTGGGATTCCCAATCAGGAACACCCAATGCTAAAAAGCATTCAATCTCAGCTAAATAGCAAGAGAAAGATATACGTCTAAACATAAAATATATTCAGAAAATATGATAAAAATCAAAAACCTTCTAATGCTGCCATCCCCTTCCTTTTTTAAGTTAAGAGCTTGCAAACCCTAAATCACATCCAATGAGGATACTTCTTTCACACAAGGCATCTCCATCTAAAACTGTGTTGTGCCTCATTGATGGCCACTCCTCCATGAAACGTTGTAGATTTGGTCAAGGTTGACCCAATCAAAGTGTTTTAGTCCCTGTCCATACCTTAGGGTGCTTTATTAAGCTGTAAATATGATCCACTTTCACATGAGAAGTGGTTTTATTCACAATAAAAAGTTTTATGGGTCTCCCTACCCACTTATTCACCTTTCTAAGTGATAAAACAAAATTTTAATATTCCCATTAGTTGTAGCCTAATTTAGGAATATTACAGTCCTCCCCTCCAAAAATTTGCTTGTCCTGAAACAACTACAAGGACATTGCAAAACCTCTAATGGATATGTCTCCTCCCAAGAATACAAGTTGGGCTTTGGTGAATAAACCAAATAGCTTTCATCATGAAGAAGTGGGAGATATATGGAAAGAGATATGTTTTCCATTGGCCTCCTTAAGGCATGAAAGATGATAAATGTTGGGTGCTTCAACCTTGATGAGAAACTCCAATATCCATGCTATCATCCAAAAAAAGTGAGCCATCCTTGGTAGCTCATAGAAACAGTCACCAATCCCCTGCTTGCGCAATGTGTAGGGGCTGCATGGCTGAAAATGAGAGGTAATATTGTTCAACTTACGCTGTCTCTCCCTCCATTTATGATAAATTTGGAGTTGTTGATCTTGGGCTGCAATAATATAGTCCTCATGAAGCCAAAATATACTTGGAATCCCATGATTCCACTCATTGGTTCTAGGGAGCATCCTTGCCCAATCCTCCATGCATATAGTGAATAGAGTGTCATCACCATATGGGCTCCAAAAGAAATATGGACTAAGTGTCATATGACATCTTGGATGGTGACAATAGCCCTCAATTGAGACCAACACTATTCTTCTTCTTTTTGTCTCAAAACATGATATAATAAGTGGTCATCCAACCGCCTTCTTGCTGCCATAATCTTCTCAAAAGCTTGAAAATAGAAGAGGATGTTAGGTGTTGGCTGAATATGATCCAGGAAAAACATGTCTTGCCAAAAATCCTCCCATGTGAGAGGCTTATCCCAAAGACATAAGTCAATCATATGGCCCCTTTCATAAGGAAAAAAGAGATGTAACATAGTAGCCATATAATGTCCCATCCTCCTTTTGAAGCATGAATAAATGTGGGAAGTTTCATTCCCACTGGACACATCCAACCAATGTGTCATCCCTCCAATCATGTCCCCAACAAAATTAATATCATCATCATCATGTGGGATCAAAACCAGTGATACATAAACAAACAAATGCAATGATGGAGGTGGATAATAGTCCCACATGTGGAACCAACACAGTAGATCTCTTGACTGCATCAAATAGTGGCATGGTAAGTGGTTTCCCCACCACTTACTTTCTACCCAAATCTTCTCACCAAGGCTGAAAATGTGAGATATATTTGGTGCTTTTGGAATGCACCCACAAGGATACAATACCTCCCTTTTGTCCTCCAAGGGAGTGGCCATGTTCATAAATTCTTGTGGCCCAAGGTTGGCCATGAAGTTTATATGGAATAATACTCCTTTTTGGAGCTATGGCTTGCATATATATGGTAAAACAATACAAATAATAATCAAATGAATCATTAGATACAAAAGCATATTCATCACCACAGTTTCTCCTCATACAAATGGAGTGGTGGATAGATGTATCCCCTCTCATTCCAAAAGAGGAAAGAGGTGGTTGAAATAACTCATTCATAGAGTCATATCTCTCTTCCAACTTTGCATAACTCATGCATCTTTGAAAATTCTTATATAGCTCCTCTTCAAAGCCCTTCCAAATGTAGCTTCTAATGATAGCGTTGTAGGCCTTCATGGAATAAGTATGGCTGAAAAATAACTCTTCATAAGCCCTTTGTAGCAACTTCTCCTTGATATTGGAAGCTCTAGATAAGAAGATCCCACCATGATAATAGATGACTTCATCTTGGACTGAATAGCCCTCCTCATGTAGCTGGTCATCACGTATCATGCATGTGAAAAGATCCTCTGAATAATACACCAACAATTGGTATTTCCAATATGGATCAATCTCCCATAGTGACAATGTTGATGATCTATCAACAAAGATGTTTTTCAAATGGCTGCTCTCCTCCTTGAAATCTTCCATGCCAAAGGTATATGTTGGAAGGTTGCTATCCTTTCCTTGCTTCTCCTCCCATGGTGCAGAATCTGAAATGAGTGTGGGTGATGAAAATGTTGGGAGAATGTCTCCCTCCTCCTGGAGTCTACCCAAGACTCTCAGCACTGTATCATGTTCCCTCAATGGTCCTTCATGAGACAAACATATCAATGCTGCATCATGTTGAGAGAACTCTTTGTGTATTTCCCAATCAAGGGGTCTCCCTGGTGGAATTCCTCCATGCAAAGAGACATCAAAATCTGAAGTAGACTATATAAATGAGTGGACTAATTTGTCCCTCCCTTTACTGCATAAATTAGTCTCCTTTTTATGAATATAAACCCCTTGAAATAAACAAGGGTGCATGCTCCCCATCCTTGGATGATGATCCACCTTTCCTTCTCCTCCTTTGATCAAGGTGTTACTGCCCATTACTATTGTCACATGCTATTCTTTGGGAACTTTTTGCAAATATGAAAAATCTCTTCTAATTGAAGAAATGGCTTCATTTCCATACCCATGTGGTGATGGTTATTCTTCTGAAGTGACAACGTTGTTATTGCCTACCGACTCTTTCTCGTCATCAATATTTGAGAATACCTCATCAATAATGAGAGACCCTAGATCTTGGCCTTCCCTTGAAAGAATAATCTCCATGTCTTTCTTCTGAGAAGAAATATCTTCATGTAATGGGGATCTTTCCCTTGGCAAGGTATCATACAAGTTTCCATCCCCACCAATATTTTTTCTGAAATGGAGTTGGTATAAAAGATCTTTCCAACTTTTTAGTCATCAGTATTTTTCACCTATTGTTGATGACTAAATTCCTAGCTGAGTTTTCGAGAAGCTGATCTCCATATGTCAATTTGTCATCTAGAAAACCCCCATAAAATTTTTTGCCTTCTTACCTTTTCAGTTCGCCCATGACAAGATGAAACCTCATTGTCAAATCCCTGCCTAGCCTCAACCATACTAGTCTGCCCATCAGCTCTAAAGAAACAATCCAAATATGCCCAAAAAGTCCCCCCTAAGTTAGGAAGTGGCGCTTTAGGAATTTCTCCCTTGGTGAACTATCCAATAGCCAAAGAACCTCCATCTGCTATAGACTAGTCATAACAGACCTTCCCATTCTACAAACAAAGTTGGTTACAACCCTAGGTCGCGCTACTAATACACCCTAAAGTCTCAGCAATACATAGACCATAAGTCAAGCTGATTTTTAAGTGTTTTTACAGTGTTTTAATGAATCTTTCAAGGACAGAGACTTACCAGCATCTCAGAAGACAATATTTGTTCCACATGAGAAGACAGCTGCTTCTCAATGTGATCTTGATCCTGGGATGCAGCCACAGAGCAAAGAGTTTTTCATCAAAATCTTGCGATCACATTCAAAGCCTGAAAGGATAGTAAAGGGAAAAATAGCAGTGTCACAGGGCTGATGATACAACATGACTGAAAAAACCTCCTTCATCTATAAGCAGAGGGTTTGAAGACTGAAGAACCTCCTTCATTTCATAAGTAGAGGGTTGAAAGTGCCTCCTTCATCTATAAGCAGAGGGTAGATGGACAAAGTTTGATTCTAAGAGCTGCACTGACTGTGAGACAAGTTCTGGTTACAGTGAGACAACAAATAAAGGCTTCTGCATAAAAATTATGATTAAAGACAGAGTTGATTGAGATAGAGGTGAAAAGAAAATCAGGCATTTTGTCAAGAAAGGCCTCTTTCATTCATAAGCAAAGGGCCAATGCATTGACTGATTTCAGGGTTTGACTGATCAAGAGACAGATAGTAAAAATAGCAAAAGACAGTTTGAAGTTTCCAAACAGAGCAAGCATGTAAGAAACAAAGAAGGAAAGCAGGGGTACCACTGTAATCCAAAAGGTTAAACTTGTCTCTTATCAAGGTTTCTTTCAAAAAGGCAGTCTGGGGCCCAATTGAAATAACTTTGCTAATGATTAAAGGACAGAGGTGGTCAAAAGAGACAAACAATCTTGGACTCAAAATGACCCCTGCCATCAAGTATAAAGAGAAGCTCAAACTCACCTGCCATCTCATTTAGTTTCCACACTGAGCATGTCCATATCCATAGCATCGGGAGCAGACATGGTCGATGTGCCCTTTTTCAAAGAGGAAACACTAACTAATGTTGTTATTCCCAAGGTTTTGCTCTGTGTATTCATAAATACCTTTGTTAGGAAACTTGTCAAAATGACAGCAAATGAGCAACACAAAGGCAGGAGGTGGAAAAGAGATATAGAAATCACAGTTAAGTTTTTTGTCCAAAAAAAAGGTGGTCGCTCTCAAAAGGCAAATCTGCAAATCTTTCATAGTAGCTTCAGGCAAATTTTCCTCCTACAGTGCAAATATCAGAAAAAGAGGACATTTCTTCATTACTTAGATAGAAAGTAGTAAAGGTTTTAAATTTTTGAAGAAGTTTGTTTGATTTCAAAAGGGGGTCGAGCTTATGAAAAAATGACCATTACCATTATGACACTTATCCAAACAAAAGGTATCAGGTGTGTTCTAAAGAAGGAAAGATTCAAGTTTTGTTTAAAAAAGGGAATTTTCAAACTATTCTTAAAAACCCTCAACAAACAAGTGTGAAAGGGGTTTCGATTTGTTTGCATTCAAAGGGACCATTGCAAGCTTCTTCAAATCTCTCAAACCATGATCAAAACTCCACTCTTTCTATCTAATAGACTGAAGATGAGTTTTTGGGCAACTTCATTACTTTCTCGGGCTTGAAGAAACGCGTGGCGCGCCTGTACAATTGCGCGGCGCGTTTAGGTGTAGTTTTTACAAAGAAATACAAGGCTGCGTGGCGCGCCTGTAGCGGCGCACAGCGCGCTTGTAGGCTTCGGTCATCGTTTTTCAAAGGTTTTCCAAGCGCCTCCTTGCTTTCTTTTAAAACTATTATGTGATGGAAAGGGATGATTTCACGGAGTGAATCACAGTTTTGATGTTTTGTGTTTAAAAATGAGATTCGTTGTGGTTATGTTGGCCAGAGGTGAAATAGTAAAGATTGTGAGTTTTTTTTTATATGAAAACCATATAAACTACCCTCAAGACAAGTTTAAGGGTGAAGGCACTGTTTGAAAAGAGAAACACAGGGTTTAAAAATAAAAACAATGGGCTTGGTTCCAACCGCAGTAATCATCATATGAGAGCTCTTTTTTCAGAAGTCCTCATTGTGGTGAATAAAAGAGTCAAAGATGCCTTTTTGACCATAAAAAAACTTTAGGGTACAAGGCTGTGAATTTTCATTTGGAGGTATTATCAAAAAATAGGGTATGAGGAACAATGAAGTATAGGAAGGGCAATGCTTTGGTTGAAAGAAGTTTATTATTGTTTGACTCCTACAGGTCTTTTTGTGATCACATCAAAAACATAAGAAGCTCTGTCACCTTATCCTATAACACAGTGACCTTTGACTGTGTAGATGCACTTTGATTGACTGTTTAATGGTTAGTGAATTTACCTATTGATTGGCATACAAAGAAGATAGAGCAATGTTTTGAATTGAGAAGGATTTTTCTTTTGCCTTTATCTAAAAAAACAAGACTGTCCTGTTGTCCTCAAAACACCAAAGTTGGGTGACCTTACCACAAACCCAGAAAAATCACTTTGATTGTGTGCTTATTATAGATATTGGTTGTTTGGCTTACAAAGGGAGGAAAGGACAGTGTTTTAGGAGGAAAAGGGACTTGATATCACAGAAGCATCTCACACAACATTTGAAACAAATTTTACCTTGATCAAACAGTGATTGATAGTGAAGGTGAGACAGAGCAACAAGAGCAGCATAACAGTGATGAACAAGGACAGGAAAAGGGGCAGCCTTATGAGACAGAACAGCATCATAAAGATCATGAAGGGCATTCTCCAAAGCATGTGCTAGCTACCTCTCCTAGGCAAGGGGCCATGACTTCTTCACCAAAGCTAGAATGCCAAGCAACAAAGAAGAAAACCAAGGAAGGCTCAAAACTGCCCAAAGAGGGCGCCCAGTGAGAAAAATGGAGAAAGACACCTCTAGGCTTGGAATTTTGGCCCAAGCTTCTAGACATGTTTCTAAAAAGCCTTGAAGGACTTGCTCACCAAAATTGAGCAAATTTTGACACAATCTTGTTTTTTGACATTTTTGGGCCTAATTGCATAAAATCATGGGCGCCGCCATTTTGGTTCGGAGCATCCTTAACTCTTGAGAATGGTACCATTGGATGAATTAAATTTAGGGGCATCTACTCAGATATTTTCAGTGCATTTGAAGTTGTTTTGGTCCCCCAAAGATACAAAAAACACTCACTTTTTCAACATTCTGCCCCGTCTATTAGCAAGCCTTATTTTTTGGTTTTTTACACATAGGTTCAGTTTTGGAGGACTTCCAGGCATCAGATTGGGAAAATTTTAGTTGTTCCAGAAAGTAGATACTCAGTTCTTTCCAACGAGCTATCATGAGCCTTGTTTTGACATTAGGAAGGCTGCCAAATGTTGCCGGCAAGTCAGGGGACCTTATGCGGATGTAAATTTTGAACCTTTAAAAAGTGATATTTCCTCATGTGCGTTTAGCTATTTTTTCACATGAGAAGTTATGAAAAGTCAATTTAATTCCCTCTTTTAGCATTTTTTAGATATTTTATAAGATATTTTGTGCCTTGGGCTTTTCAAAGCCTCAAGGACAAGTTTAGATATTTATTTTGAACCAATGGCTAGCTAGCTGCCTTGGTTGGTTTTCCTCCTCCTTGGCTTATATATTCCAAGAGGATTCATTGTAATAGAGGGTTGAACTTGATGATAGAAGCAATATATGGTCATATAAGCTTTGGAAGAAATACTTGTCTCATTCTTTTGGATAGTCTCTTGGATGTTCTTGGATGATGAAAGATGATTGTTGTTGGATTCCATGACTTGGTAGAATGGTATAGTGTCTCTTTCTTTGTTTTGTTTTCTAGTTTTCATTCATGAATACATGTTTCTTGCTTGTTATAGATCAGTAGAGAACAAATTTGAGACATGCCCATGGAGGCACCTCAAATTTCCTGTTTCTTCATAGCTTCCATATTTTCTTCTTCCTTAGTGACATTAAAGAATTCTTGATTGCTCTTTAATAACTTAGGATATTGTTGCTTATTTTCATTTATGGTTTTATACATGCTAAGTATAATTTACGGTATACCTTGCTTACCTATGGCTAGTTATAGTTCCATCCATGAAATTTCTCTTTGACTGATTAGATTATCATTTTGTTGAACCAAGGAGGCCTAGTTCCGATCTAGCCCTTTGCCTAAAACTATGTAAAACTTGTTTTCAAAGTGCCCAATAACTTGAAGTACTGTGTTTAGGCGTTCCGGCATAGTAAGTTAAGTTGTTTGTCTCTCTTAGTTGTTTTCCCCAAAGTCTGATAGCCATTTCCCAAAGTTAAAGGGTGATATATCTCTATGTATGGCTTGAATGTTTATTTCTATGTATTGATTAGCTTATAGTTACATTTCTCATGATTAATGGTTTTCCCTACCATGTTTATGTCAGCTATTAAACTAGTTATACTTGAAATCCTTTGTTGTTCCCAAACTCGATGTCCATTTTGTTCCATTTTACCCAAAGATCCTTTCTACCTCGAATCAAATCGGCCCTTCAACAGCCTTGTATCACAGTCTGATAGCTTTCTAGACCTTTTTGACCCCATAGCCCAATTGATATAACATCCTTTTTACCTATCTTATATCTTTGATCAGTTTCATCCCTCACAACTTAAAAATCAAAACCAAAAAACCTCCGTCATAACTAGTATAAAATCAGAACACAATAAGCACACACACAGATATCCCTTACACAAATAGAGAGAGCCCTCTCTGAGTCCAGGAAGGCTAGGTCCTTGGACTCCAAAGATTGGTTTGATGTTACACTGTCATTTGGTTTGCTAATCAGCCATATCATGAGACCCTAACATAATGGCGATCACGGTGGGACATATTGAGTACATGACAGTCTAGCAAACTCTTATAGACTTTTTATTCCTTCAACATTTAACTTAGACCATCAGCCTTTAGAATAATTTAGAGTAAACTCTCTGTTTCACCATCTTAGCAAAATGATGAGTCAGTTATAGGAAACTCTTCCAAACCTCAGGACTACATAAAACTCAGAAAACCCCAAAAAAATCCCTTAGATTGGTTTTTGTCAGTACTGGTGGTGGACCATACACATATACCTCAAAACAACTAAAAATCCACCTGGCGACTCCATTAGCCTCCAGTAGGCCTTACTACTTTACTAAACTCTAGGATACTATCTGGCTGACTTATCCCACCACTCACTAACATAATGGCAATCACGGTGGGGCTTTGAGTCAAAACATCCTAGGTATCCCTTAGGAACGCTCAAAATATCAAACAAACTTAGAAGAGTAGAATATAGCTTTGTCACCATCTTAGCAAAATGATGATTCAGTCATAGGAAGCTCTTCCAAACCTCATAGGAAAGCAGTCCATAGAATCATTTACTCACCACCCTAGCAAAGTGATGAGACAGGCTTAGAATACTTTAAGTAAACCATAGGATGCACATAAAAACTCAGAAAAACCCCAAAACATTCCCGGATTGGTTTTCCCTAGTTACTGGTGGTGGACCATAGCTACATCTTTACAAAAAAAAACCAAGTTCCACCTGGCAACTCCACTAGCCTCCAGTAGGCCTAAAAAAAAACTCCATAAAGACCAAAAATTTCACAAACCATACCTTTCTACTAACTCATCCTTCCAAAAACTTAACTTAGGGTGGAAACTCTGTAATCAGTGACAAAACTAAGTATAATTTAGCGATTCAGAAAAAACCTCACCTAAGCATAGGATATCAGTAGAAACCTTCTTGCCAAAAGAATCATTAGCTTGTCCATACAGCCTAGCAAACTGTTGAAACCAAGTGAATCACTCTTCTTTGCAATTTCCCATCTCAAAGCTTGCTATAAAATTTTTCCCAAAGCATCTTTGATAGTGTTGGTGGTGGACCATAGTTTTCATAAAAATCCACCTGGTGACTCCACTAGCTTCCAGTAGGCCTATTTCCCCACTAGTCCCTATAAAATCTTCTGGGAATGCATTAAGCAATCCCAATCATGCTGATGGTGGACAACATAGTTCAAATCCTCCAACTGGCGACTCCACAACCTTCATTAGACCAAAAGACTCCACTGGTAGAGAACTTTAGTCTGGTTGAAAAGACATAGTGATCCTTTCTGATTAACAAAGATGGATCCAAGGATACAAAGGAGATATGCTCCGATGAGCAGAGAACATATCCCTGGATTCCCACATAAAATGCCTAAAGATGTAAGCTAGATATCAAACCTACCTGTCTTTCGAGATGAAAATGTTGATGACCCATTTTTACACCTCATCAATTTTCATATACGTGTATGGAAGTTAAAGGTTGAATGGCATGAGGACTACCTCATGAAAATGTTCATGGGTACATTAGAAGAAAAGGCAAGAGAATGGTATGAAAGCCTAGAACCTGGCACCTTGTTTTCTTTGAAGGATTTCCACAAAGTATTTTGTAAACGCTATATAGGGCATTGTCCATCTCTATCATTGGCTGAAAATTGTTGTGATCACTTTGAAAACCTCATACAACACCTCGTAAGCATTGAAGAACACTTAGGAAATTGGCATCCTGAGGATTTTTTAGAGGAGATCCATAATTTTCTTACCCAAGCTAACCATCAAGATGACCAAGAAGAGTTGATCCTAGATGAAATCCATCAAAAAATAAGAGAGGATCCACAAGAACTCTTTGAAAAGGTTGAAACAGATAACAATCCATCTGCCCTTCCCTGTAAAATACAAGAGGACATTCAGCCACAAGATCAACTTCCACAAAAAATGAAAATAAATTGTTGCGCACTTCAAAGAAAATAGAAAATACCTCCTCCTTTAACTGAAGAAGAAATAGATCGACTTATAAACATCCAGACAACCTCTGAAACTTCATATAACGAAAACTTCTCTGACCTTTCTCCTGTTAATCTTGCATATCATAAGTCAGAAAATAGATTTGTAAATCAAGTTGAAGAAAATAAATTTGACAGTCCAATGTACATGACTGGTGACATTACTTATGTTAATGATTCTCCAATGTTTGATCAATATTTTGATGATTATGATTTCCAAACAAAAGCTAACTTTGCAGAACACTCAACTTTTGATTTTCGGGAGGAAGCTCAGTTTCATAAACTTGAGAAAAGTGAGTAGCCATTACAGGTCATCTATGACACTGATGAGGAGAGCCTTAAGAGTTCAGAAGTAAGTGAAGAGTCTCAGACTCTTTGCTCTACTTCACTTCAGTCCATCAGAGATAACATTCAAATAATTGGAAATCAATAGTTTTTCAGCTTTGATGATCAGGTTGAGGAGGATGATGAAATTCTTGAGCATGTTGTAAATGAGAAGCCTTTGCCTGAAATGGTTGAGGAAATAATTTTGGACATGGAATCTTCCTTAACTCCAGATTTGCAGCCACCAAGTTCCATTGAGTTACAAATTGCAGATGAAGAAATAGAGGTTGATAAACACATGAGATTTGTCACACTATCCTTTCAAGATAATCTACTGTCAAAGTGTATCCCTGCTCATCAAACTGATGACCTTCACACAGTTTTCAGTCCACTTAATCAGAACACATCAGCTTGGAAAGAAAGCTACACTGCAATATATGATGAGTTTGACAGTTCAAGTGATCATAAGCAAGGGGAAGAGTTGCTTTACCAAAGAAGTCCCAAATATATCCAAGTGGAAGAAAGAGCAGTCCTGAATGAAGCCTATATATCAAACCCTCTAGATCAGGTATTATTCCAAGATCCATTTGTTGTTTTCCTTGAGAAATCTGAAGGAGTAGTGGGTTCTATCATGAACAAGTTGCTACCAAGAATGAGAAAACACTTAAACACTACTGTCTGAAAACAAGCCAAATGGGAGTGGCCTTTTCATTACTTCAGCATCATGAAAGAACTAAAACAAAATCAGCCATGCAATCATCTACTCGACTGGCTATATTGGAAAGAAGAGTTCACCAAATGAATGTATGTTTTGTATAGTTTAGACTAGGATAGATAGATAGTTGTGGAAATAAGCTCAGCCTTGTGAGCATCTTTTCAGTTTTAGTTTGTTTGAAGAAAAACTGAAAAAGACGAAAATACAAAAACAGTAAAAAGTAGAAAAAGAGGGCAGTTTCTAAAAAGAAATGGTACAGCCCCATACCCAAAAAATAGTCATGCTGAAAGCGAGCATGTATAAATGCCGCTGCTAGTACTCAAAGGTCTTGTTCAGTTATCTAGCCTAATCATAGCTGAACATGTTTAAATTTAATTGCTGATAAGTTAGTGAGTGAAAAAGATGGTCAACATTGTGTAAGTTTGACTTATGAAAGAGAGTATATTAGGAAAAGATACTGGTTCCACACGCCCAAAACAGAACCAAAGAGGGAAGCGGGGATGAAAAACAAATTATGCATCTTAGCCCTGTTTTTTCCTAGTTTCCATTTTATGAAAAATAATATTTGTGTGCAGCTTGTCTTTCATGCCACAAATACATGACAAATCAGACTGTCTAACCCTGATTTGATCATCTTTTCAATTTCATGTTGTAGATTAGAGAATAAAATCCTGTCAAACAGCTTAATCTTGACAGTTGATCTAGCGTAGGTAGAGTAATGAAGGAGTTCATCAGTTTAATATGAACTCCCGGCAGATAAAAGTGTAGAATTAGATAGGTTCATTTTTCAAAAAGAAAAAATATATATTGTCAAAAGGCTGCTAGTCCAAATGCGCCAAAAAAGGAGAAAAAATGTTAGGAAAAACAATGGGGTTGGTAGAAATATCATTGATGCTAATCATGCTGTCACTTTTTAGAAGTAGCATCAAGGAAGAATGAAATTTGCGCCAATGGGTAAGGCACTGGTCTTCATAAGCCAAAGATCTGAAATTCTAGACACCTCCTGAAAAGGAGCTGCCCTCCCCAAATGGAGCCACTATTAGTCATCAGTATTTTTCACCTGTTGTTGATGACTAAATTCCTAGCTGAGTTTTCTAGAAGCTGATCTCCATATGCAATTTGTGATCTAGAAAACCCCCATAAACTTTTTTGATTTCTTACCTTTTCAGTTCGCCCATGACAAGATGAAACCTCATTGTCAAATCCCTGCCTAGCCTCAGCCATACTAGTATTCCCATCAGCTCTAAAGAAACAATCCAAATCTGTCCAAAAAGTCCCCCCTAAGTTAGGAAGTGGTGCTTTAGGCATTTCTCCCTTGGTGAACTATCCAATAGCCAAAGAACCTCCATCTGCTATAGACCAGTCATAACAGACCTTCCCATTCTACAAACAAAGTTGGTTACAGCCCTAGGTCGTGCTACTAATACACCCTAAAGTCTCAGCAATACATAGACCATAAGTCAAGCTGATTTTTAAGTGTTTTTACAGTGTTTTAATGAATCTTTCAAGGACAGAGACTTACCAACATCTCAGAAGACAATATTTGTTCCACATGAGAAGATAGTTGCTTCTCAATGTGATCTTGATCCTGGGATGCAGCCACAGAGAAAAGAGTTTTTCATCAAACTCTTGCGATCACATTCAAAGCCTAAAAGGACAGTAAAGGGAAAAATAGCACAGTCACAGGGCTGATGATACAACATGACTGAAAAAACCTCCTTCATCTATAAGCAGAGGGTTTGAAGACTGAAGAACCTCCTTCATTTCATAAGTAGAGGGTTGAAAGCGCCTCCTTCATCTATAAGCAGAGGGCAGATGGACAAAGTTTGATTCTAAGAGCTACACTGACTGTGAGACAAGTTCTGGTTACAGTGAGACAACAAATAAAGGCTTCTGCATAAAAATGATGATTAAAGACAGAGTTGATTGAGACAGAGGTGAAAAGAACATCAGGCATTTTGTCAAGAAAGGCCTCTTTCATTCATAAGCAGAGGGCCAATGCATTGACTGATTTCAGGGTTTGACTGATCAAGAGACAGATAGTAAAAGCAGAAAAAGATAGTTTGAAGTTTCCAAACAGAGAAAGCATGTAAGAAACAAAGAAGGAAAGCAGAGGTACCACTGTAAACCAAAAGGTTAAACTTGTCTCTTATCAAGGTTTCTTTCAAAAAGGCAGTCTGGGGCCCAATTGAAACATCTTTGCTGATGATTAAAGGACAGAGGTGGTCAAAAGAGACAAACAGTCTTGGACTAAAAATGACCCCTGCCATCAAGTATAAAGAGAAGTTCAAACTCACCTGCCATCTCATTCAGTTTCCACACTGAGAATGTTCATATCCATAGCATCAGGAGCAGACATGGTCGATGTGCCCTTTTTCAAAGAGGAAACACTAACTAATGTTGTTATTCCCAAGGTGTTGCTCTGTGTATTCATAAATACCTTTGTTAGGAAACTTGTCAAAATGACAGCAAATGAGCAACACAAAGGTGGGAGGTGGAAAAGAGATATAGAAATCACAGTTAAGTTTTTTTTCCAAAAAAAAGGTGGTCGCCCTCAAAAGGAAAATTTGCAAATCTTTCATAGTAGCTTCAGGAAAAATTTCCTCCTACAATGTAAATATCAGAAAAAGAGGACATTTCTTCATTACTTAGATAAAAAGTAGTAAAGGTTTTAAATTTTTGAAGAAGTTTGTTTGATTTCAAAAGGGGGTCGGGCTTATGAAAAAATGACCATTACCCTTATGACACTTATCCAAACAAAAGGTATCAGGTGTGTTCTAAAGAAGGAAAGATTCAAGTTTTGTTTAAAAAAGGGCATTTTCAAACTGTTCTTAAAAACCCTCAACGGACAAGTGTGAAAGGGGTTTCAATCTGTTTGCACTCAAAGAGACCGTTGCAAGCTTCTTCAAATCTCTCAAACCATGAGCAAAACTCCACTCTTTCTATCCAATAGACTGAAGACGAGTTTTTGGGCAACTTCATTATTTTCTCGGGCTTGAAGAAACGCGCGGCGCGCCTGTAAAACTGCACGGCGCATTTAGGTGTAGTTTTTACAAAGAAATACAAGGCTGCGTGGCGTGCCTGTAGCAGCGCACAGCGCGCCTGTAGCCTCCAGTCACAGGGGCCCGACAGTGACCCGACGGCCCATTTTGCGCGGCGTCGTCCACAGCAAACGTGCCGCGCGCAATTCAAATGATCAAAACGCCTTCTAATAAATCTAGAAGCCGGTCCAAAGTCCTCAAACAAGCCTGTTATCATTTTTCAAAGGTTTTCCAAGCGCCTCCTTGCTTTCTTTTAAAACTATTAAGTGATGGAAAGGGATGATTTCACGGAGTGAATCACAGTTTTGATGTTTTGTGTTTAAAAACGAGATTCGTTGTGGTTATGTTGGCCCGAGGTGAAATAGTAAAGATTGTGAGTTTTTGTTGATATGAAAACCATATAAACTACCCTCAAGACAAGTTTAAGGGTGAAGGCACTGTTTGAAAAGAGAAACACAGGGTTCAAAAAGAAAAACAATGGGCTTGGTTCCAACAGCAATAATCATCATATGAGAGCTCTTTTTTCAGAAATCCTCCTTGTGGTGAAGAAAAGAGTCAAAGCTGCCTTTTTGACAATAAAAAAACTTTAGGGTACAAGGCTGTGAATTTTCATTTGGAGGTATTATCAAAAACTAGGGTATGAGGAACAATGAAGTATAAGAAGGGTAGTGCTTTGGTTGAAAGAAGTTTATTATTGTTTGACTACTACAGGTCTTTTTGTGATCACATCAAAAACATCAGAAGCTCTATCACGTTATCCTATAACACAGTGACCTTTGACTGTGTAGATGTACTTTGATTGACTGTTTAATGGTTAGTGAATTTACCTATTGATTGTCATACAAAGAAGAGATAGCAGTGTTTTGAATTGAGAATGATTTTTGTTTTGCCTTTATCTAAAAAAACAAGACTGTCCTGTTGTCCTCAAAACACCAAAGCTGGGTGACCTTACCACAAACCTAGAAAAATCACTTTGACTGTGTGCTTATTATAAATATTGGTTGTTTGGCTTACAAAGGGAGGAAAGGATAGTGTTTTAGGAGGAAAAGGGACCTGATATCACAGAAGCATCTCACACAACATTTGAAACAAATTTTACCTTGATCAAACAGTGATTGACAGTGAAGGTGAGACAGAGCAGCAGGAGCAGCATAACAGTGATGAAAAAGGACAGGAAAAGGGGCAGCCTTATGAGACAGAACAACAGCATAAATATCATGAAGGTCATTCTCCAAAGCATGTGCTAGCTGCCTCTCCTAGGCAAGGGGCCGTGACTTCTTCACCAAAGCTATAATGCCAAGCAACAAAGAAGAAAACCAAGGAAGGCTCAAAACTGCCCAAAGAGGGCGTCGAGTGAGAAAAAAGGAGAAAGACACCTCTAGGCTTGGAATTTTGCCCCAAGCTTCTAGACATGTTTCTAAAAAGCCTTGAGGGACTTGCTCACCAAAATTGAGCAAATTTTGACACAATCTTGTTTTTTGACATTTTTGGGCCTAATTGCATAAAATCATGGGCGCCGCCATTTTGATTCGGAGCATCCTTAACTCTTGAGAATGGTACCATTGGATGCATTAAATTCAGGGGCATGTCCTCAAATATTTTTAGAGCATTTTAAGTTGTTTTGGTCCCCCAAAGATACAAAAAACACTCACTTTTTCAACATTCTGCCCCGTCTATCAGCAAGCCTTATTTTTTGGTTTTTTACACAGAGGTTCAATTTTGGAGGACTTCTAGGAGTAAGATTGGGAAAATTTCAGTTGTTCTAGAAATTAGACACTCAGATATTTCCAACAGGCTATCATGAGCCTTGTTTCGACATGGGGAAGGCTGCCAAATGTTTCCGGAAAGTCAGGGGACCTTTTGCGGATGTAAATTTTGAACCTTTAAAAACTGATAGTTTCTCATGCGCGTTTAGCTATTTTTGCACATTAGAAGTTATGAAAAGTCAATTTAATTCCCTATTTTAGCATGTTTTAGATATTTTATGAGATATTTTGTGCCTTGGGCTTTGCAAAGCCTCAAGGACAAGTTTAGATATTTATTTTGAACCAATGGCTAGCTAGCTGCCTTGGTTGGTTTTCCTCCTCCTTGGCTTATATATTCCAAGAGGATTCATTGTAATAGGGGGCTGAAATTGATGATAGAAGCAATATATGGTCATATAAGCTTTGGAAGAAATACTTTTCTCATGCTTTTGGATAGTCTCTTGGATGTTCTTGGTTGATGAAAGAGGATTGTTGTTGGATTCCATGACTTGGTAGAATGGTATAGTGTCTCTTTCTTTGTTTTTTTTTCTAGTTTTCATTCATGAATACATGTTTTTTGCTTTCTATAGATCAGTAGAGAACAAATTTGAGACATGCCCATGGAGGCACCTCAAATTTCCTGTTTCTTCATAGCTTCCATGTTTTCTTCTTCCTTTGTGACATTAAAGAATTCTTGATTGCTCTTTAATGACTTAGGATATTGATGCTTATTTTCATTTATGGTTTTATACATGCTAAGTATGATTTACGGTATGCCCTACTTACCTATGGCTAGTTATAGTTCCATCCATGAAATTTCTCTTTGACTTATTAGATTATCATTTTGTTGAACCAAGGAGACCTAGTTCCGATCTAGCCCTTTGCCTAAAACTATGCCAATCTTGTTTTCAAAGTGCCCAATAACTTGAAGTACTGTTTTTAGGCGTTCCGGCATAGTAAGTTAAGTTTTTTTTCTCTCTTAGTTGTTTTCCCCAAAGTCTGATAGCCATTTCCCAAAGTTAGAGGGTGATATATCTCTATGTATGGCTTGAATGTTTATTTCTATTTATTGATTAGCTTATAGTTACATTTCTCATGATTAATGGTTTGACCTACCATGTTTATGTCAACTATTAAACTAGTTATACTTGAAATCTTTTGTTGTTCCCAAACTTGATGTCCATTTTGTTTCATTTTACCCAAAGATCCTTTCTACCTCGAATCAAATCGGTCCTTCAACAGCCTTGTATCACCGTCTGATAGCTTTCTAGACCTTTTCGACCCCATAGCCCAGTTGATCTAACATCCTTTTTACCTATCTTATATCTTTGATCAGTTTCATCCCTCACAAATTAAAAACCAAAACCAAAAAACCTCCTTCATAACTAGCCTAAAATCAGAACACAATAAGCACACACATAGATATCCCTTACACAAATAGAGAGAGCCCTCTCTGAGTCCAGGAAGGCTAGGTCCTTGGGCTCCAAAGATTGGTTTGATGTTACACTGTCATTTGGCTTGCCAATCAGCCAAATCACGGGACCCTAACACAACTCATGCAAGGGTTTAGAATGTTTATGCTTTGCTAGCTCAATCAAATATGTTTCAGTTTGTTTTACATCAAATATCTTCACTAATCTCTTAGTGAATCTTGCATAAGTAGATATATTTTCATTTCTTAATGAAAAGGATTCAAATAACCACCAAGCATAAGCTTTACCTTTAATATGCAGCGCTGCTATCCTAAGGGCTTCTTTTTCTAAAACTTGATGTAGATGCAAATATGAGTCTAGCTGATCTATCCAATCCTTGGCTGTGCATGTGGAGAATCCATCAAATTTTGGCAAAAAGAATCTATCTCTTATGCTTCTGTTGCACTTGTTGGGTCTTCTTTCCTCCTTGAGTTGGAAAAACTCTTGGAAGTTCAAGTGCTCCTTGAATCTCCAAGGTTGAGATTCATACTCCTGAAGATAATCACTGAAGGTCTCCTCCTTTGGTGCATCTTCTTTAAGGTCCCTCTTGATGTCAAAGCTACTTATGATATTCAAATTAAAAACAGACCTTCCATACCTGACAATATCAAACGCTGGCAAGTGTTTGAACATGATAAAGAAATTCTGAAATTTTTGGAATGTATGGAGGAGTTTTCAGATATTCAAATTGACAATGAACAAGACACAACTAAAAGTCAGAACAACAAGTCATAAAAAAAGGCTTTGGCTGGAAAAGACATTATTGAGCTGAAAACGAACTTCATTCCAAAAGGCTTGGTTCCTTTAGAAAGACGGTTTGAAAATAATGATGTCTTTTTGAAGCCCAACAGTAAGACAGATGGGGAAAGTACAATTGATTGCAACATTGGTACTAAAAATCAGCCTAGATATGTTAAAGTTTCTAAATCTCTTCATGAAGAAACCATAACTAAATATGTCGAGTTGTTGAAGAAGTATGCAGACATTTTTTCTTGGTCTTACAATGATTTGAAGACATATGACAAAAGTATAATGGAGCATAAAATCCCTCTTAAATCAGAAGAGAAACTTGTGGCACAGAAGATAAGGCATATCAATCCTATGCTTCTCCCTATTATTGAGAAAGAAATCATAAAAATGTGGGAAGCCAACATAATTCTGCCTCTAAAATTTTCCAATTGGGTACCTAATATAGTCTCGGTTCGAAAGAAGAATGGTGAAATCAGAATTTGTGTTGATTTTCGCAATTTGAATCTATGTTCACTGAAGGATAACTATCTTTTACCCAAAATGGATCATATTTTGCAGAAAGTTGTAGGTTCAAAGAGAATGTCGATGATAGATGGCTTTTTAGGATACAATCAAATTTCAGTTGACAAGCAGGACATGGAGAAAAAAACTTTTACTACACCCTGGGGAAATTTCATTTACAATAAGATGCCTTTCAGTTTAATGAATACAGATGCAACATTTCAGCAGGCAATGGATATTGCCTTTGCAAGAGAAAAGGACAGATTTGTTGTCATTTATTTATATGATATAACAATCTTTTCAAACTCTGATCATGATCATTTAAAACATTTGCAACAAGTGTTCAATAAGTGCAAAAAATTTGGTTTATCTTTAAACCCAAAGAAATCATGCTTTGTTTTCCAAGAAGGAAAATTTTTGGGGCATGTAGTAACAGAAAATGGTATTTGCATTGAACAAGGGAGAGTTGAAGCAATTCAGAAAATTGGTTTACCCAGAAATAAGAAAGAGTTATAGTCATTCTTGGGTAAGATTAATTTTCTGAGGCGTTTTGTTCCAAATTTTGCAGAACTAATTAAGCATATAAATGTCTTATTGAAGAAAGATGTAGAATTTAGGTGGAAAGATGACGCAAAAAACTCTTTCTTGGTGATCAAATATGCTTTGACTGAAGCCCTAATATTAATCAGCCCTGATTTTGAGAAGGATTTTATGACTTTTTCATATGCCTCTAAAGAAACTATTGCAGCAGTTTTACTTCAAAAGAACAAGGAAGGCTTGGAGCAGCCAATTTATTTTTTTAGTCATGCATTGAGGGATGTTGAATTGAAATACAGCTTGGTTCAAAACCAAGCATATGCATTGGTGAAGGCTCTGAAGTCCTTTTGAATTTATGTGCTGCATTCTAAGATTGTTTCTTTTGTACCAAATATTATTGTTAAGGATTTATTGTTGCAACCCGACACAGATGATAGGAGTGGAATATGGTTGAAAAAAATTATGAATTTTGACATTGAAAACATACCTACTAAGTTGATAAAAGGACAGGGCTTAGCCTGCTTGATGGCAGAATCAAATTGCAAAGCTCTGAATTTGAATATGGAAATAGCTGAAGAAACAAATAAAGAAGGTACAATTGATTATCCTGACATCTTTTATTCCAATTGCTACAAGGATATAGTTTAATTTTTGTTAAATTTCAGTTGTCCTCCAAAAATGGAAAAATCAATGAGAGCTTTTAAATTGAAGGTTGTCAAATATTTCATAATGGAGAATCATCTTTATTGGAAAGACCCTGTAGGAGTTTTGTTGAGATGTCTAGATGAGGTTGATTCCCAAGAAGTTATAGCAGAGATACATGAAGGGGTATGTGGTGGACATTTGTATTGGAAATCTACTGCAAACAATATTTTAAGAGTTGTTTATTACTGCCAAACTCTTTTTTTCATTGTTTTTGCCAAAGTCATAGCTTGCACTGAATGTCAAAATTTTGCTAGTAAACAAAAGCTACTCCCACTACCTCTGATTCCCATTTCAACATATGCTCCTTTCCAGTAGTGGGGGCTTGACTTCATCGGTGAGGTTCATCCACCATCATTGGGACAACACAGATGGATTCTTACAGCTACAGATTATTTCACCAAGTTGATTGAGGCCATTCCAACCAGAAATTCTACTAACATGGTAATCATTAAGTTTCTATTGGAAAATATTATGTCCAGATTTGGTTGCCCTCAGAGGTTGGTGACTGACAATTCAATGGATTTTAAATCTTCCAAGATGAACAATTTTTATCAAAAATATAATATTGATTTGGCTCATTCTACACCTTATTACCCCCAAGGAAATGGGCTAGTTGAGTCATCAAATAAAATTCTGGTGAGAATTATAAAAAATATGATGACAAAAAAAAAAAAAATTGGGATACTCAGCTAGTTCATGCTCTTTGGGAAGATAGGGTGAGTGTTAAGAGATAAATTGAAGCTTCTCCCTTTAAAATTGTTTATGGTGTTGATTTTGTTATGCCATTACATTTGGCCCTGCCTGTCATGAAGTTTTTATAGGATGAAACTGATAATTTCAATGTAATATTCCCAAATGGGGAATGCAACAATACAATGCAGGAAGATAGGAAAATAATGCAGATCATATTTTATAAAGAAAGAGGCCAATATGGAGACCTTCAATTTGTCATTATAGCAGAAAAATACATGTTAAAAGTGGCCCATAAGATGCATGACAAGAAGAAACAAGTCTCCAATGAAAGAAAATCCTCAAAATGAGGTGCTACAACCATATATTAAGACTGAGCAAGCCTTATAGCGCTATTTTATTGCCTATGCACGGTTTTATATTACACATCATATCTAGAGCAGATAAGTGCATAAAAAGTTAGATCTATAACATATCCATACACTATATAAGCTCCTCTAGTGAACCCCCTTGGGGTTTTCAGCAAAACACCATGTACAAATTATAGATCTAAGATCTAAGACTGTAGATCTACAGAAATATTTAGATCTGTAAAGTGGATCTGATCTAATATGAACAATAGAATGATCTCGTCCATTAGATCTCAAAAGTGAAGGGTAGATCGCCAACACCTAGAAAATCACTCTCCAAATGGTGTGTTGAAACACCCTGCAAATGCACCTACAGAAATAACGCAGATCTAAATCTATACTGAATTGTAGGGATCAATATGAGGTTGGCCTCATGCCAAGCTCTGGAAATAATTCTTAATACTTCCAATACTGTCCTCCCAATGAAGTAGAACCCTCCTCCACTGAAAAGAAGCACTAAAATGGACTAGATCTGAAAGATCTAATCTCCACTTGTTGCAGCTTGAAAAATAAACCAAACCCTCAACAGGATCTGTGTTGTAGTTGAAAGAAGAAGCTTGGCCCTAAGTCAAATAGTGGACAATGCAATACAAACTCACCCAAGAGCTACTCAATGGGAATAGGTGGGATTCCCGATCAGGAACACCCAACGCTAAACAACATTCAATCTCATCTAAACAGCTAGAGAAATATATATGTCTAAACAGAAATATATTCAGAAAATATGATAAACATCAACAACCTTCTAATGTTGACATCATCTTCCTCTTATAAGTTAAGAGCTTGCAAACCCTAAACCACATCCAATGATGATACTTCTTTCACACAAGGCATCTCCATCTAAAACAGTTGTGCCTCATTGATGGCCACTCCTCCATGACAACGCTGTAGATTTGGTCAAGGTTGACCCAATCAAAGTGTTTGAGCCCTTGTCCATACCTTAGGGTGCTTTATTAAGTTGGAAATATGATCCAATTTCACATGAGAAGTGGTTTTATTCACAATAAAGAGTTTTATGGTTCTCCCTACCCACTTATTCACCTTTCTAAGTGAGAAAACAAAATTTTAATATTCCCATTAGTTGTAGCCTAATTTAGGAATATTACAGTCCTCCCCTCCAAAACGTTGATTGTTCTCAAGAAACTACAAGGACATTACAAAACCTCCATTGGATATGTCTCCTCCCAAGAATACAAGTTGACCTTTGGTGAATAAACCAAATAGCTTTCATCATGAAGAAGTGAGAGATATGTGGAAAGATTTATATGTTGTCCATTGGCCTCCTTAAGGCATGAGAGATGATAAATATTGGGTGCTTCAACCCCAATGAGAAACTCCAATCTCCATGCTATCATCCAAACAAAGTGAGCCATCCTTGGTAGCTCATAGAAACAGTCATCAATCCCCTGCTTATGCAATGTGTAGGGGCTGCATGGCTGAAAATGAGAGGTAATATTGTTCAACTTACACTGTCTCTCCCTCCATTTATGATAAATTTGGATTTGTTGATCTTAGGCTGCAATAATATAGTCCTCATGAAGCCAAAAGATACTTGGAATCTCATGATTCCACTCATTGGTTCTAGGGAGCCTCCTTTCCCGATCCTCCATGCATATAGTGAATAGAGTGTCATCACCATATGGGCTCCAAAAGAAATATGGACTAAGTGACATATGACATCTTGGATGGTGACAATAGCCCTCATTTTAGACCAGCACTATTCTTCTTCTTGTTGTCTCAAAACATGATATAATAAGTTGCCATCCAACTGCCTTCTTGCTGCCATAAGCTTCTCAAAATCTTGAAAATAGTAGAGGATGTTAGGTGTTGGTTGAATATGATCCAGGAAAAACATGTCTTGCCAAAAATCCTTCAATGTGGGAGGCTTCTCCCAAAGACATAAGTCAATCATATGGCCCCTTTAATAAGGAAACAAGTGATGTAATGTAGTAGCCATATAATGTCCCATCCTCCTTTTGAAGCACAAATAAATGTGGGAAGTTTCATTCCCACAAGACACATCCAACCAATGTGTCATCCCTCCAATCATGTACCCAACAAAATTAAGATCATCATCATCATGTGGGATCAAAGCCAATGATACATAAACAAACAAATGCAATGATGGAGGTGGATCATAGTGCCACATGTGGAACCAGCATAGTAGATCTCCTGACTGCATCAGATAGTGATATGGTAAGTGGTTTCCCCACCACTTACTTGCCGCCCAAATCTTCTCACCAAGGCTGAAAATGTGAGGTATATTTGGTGCTTTTGGAATGCACCCACAATGATACAATACCTCCCTTTTGTCCTCCAAGGGAGTGGCCATGTTTAGAAATGCTTGTGGCCCAAGGTTGGCCATGAATTTTATATGGAATAATACTCCTTTTTGGAGCTATGGCATGCATATACATGGTAAAAGAATACAAATAATAATCAAATGAATCATTAGATACAAAATCATATTCTTCACCACAGTTTCTCCTCATACAAATGGAGTGGTGCATAGATGTATCCCCTCTCATTCCAAAAGAGGAAATTGGTGGCTTAAATAACTCCTTCATAGAGCCATATCTCTCTTCCAACTCTGCATGACTCATGCATATTTGAAAATGCTAATATAGTTCCTCTTCAAAGCCCTTCCAAATGTAGCTTCTAATGATAGCGTTGTAGACCTTCATGGAATAAGTATGGCTGAAAAAGAACTCTTCATAATCCCTTTGTAGCAACTTCTCCTTGATATTGGAAGCTCTAGCTAAGAATATCCCACCATGATAATAGATGACTTCATCTTGGACTGAATAGCCCTCCTCATGTAGCTGGTCATAAAGTATCATGCATGTGAAAAGATCCTCTGAATAATCCACCAACAGTTGGGATTTCCAATATGGATCAATCTCCCATAGTGACAGCATTAATGATCTATCAACATAAATATTTTTCAAATGGACGCTCTCCTCCTTGAAATCTCCCATGCCAAAGGTATATGTTAGAAGGTTGATATCCTTCCGTTGCTTCTCCTCCCACGGCACAGAATCTGAAATGAGCGTGGGTGATGAAAATGTTGGGAGAATGTCTCCCTCCTCCTAGAGTCTACCCAAGACTCTCAGCGTTGTATCATGTTCCCTCAATGCTCCTTCATGAGCCAAACATATCAATGTTGCATCATGTTGAGAGAACTCTTTGTGTATTTCCCAATCAGGGGGTCTCCCTGGTGGAATGCCTCCATGCAAAGAGACATCAAAATCCGAAGTAGACTATATAAATGAGTGGACTAATTTGTCCCTCCCTTTACTGCATAAATCAATCTCCTTCTTTTGAATATAAACCCCTTGAAATAAACAAGGGTGCATGCTGCCCATCCTTGGATTCTGATCCACCTTTCCTTCTCCTCCTTTGATCAGGGTGTTACTGCCCATTACTATTGTCACATTCTTCTCTTTGGGACCTTTTTGCAAAGATGCAAAATCTCTTCTAAATGAAGCAATGGCTTCATGTCCATCCCCATGTGGTGATGGTTCTTCTTCTGCAGTGACAAAGTTGTTACTGCCTTCCTGCTCTTTCTCCTCATCAATATTTGAGAATACCTCATCAATAATGAGAGACCCTAGATCTTGGCCTTCCCTTGAAAGAGGAATCTCCGTGTCTTTCTTTAGAGAAGAAATATATTCATGCAATGGGGATATTTCCCTTGGCAAGGTATCATACAAGTTTCCATCCCCCTCAATAGTTTTCTGAAATGGAGTTGGTATAAAAGATATTTCCAACTCATGCAAGGGTTTTTAATGTTTATGCTTTGCTAGCTCAATAAAAGATGTTTCAGTTTGTTTTACATCAAATATCTTCACTAATCTCTTAGTTAATCTTGCATAAGTATATATATATTCATTTCTTAATGAAAAGGATTCAAATAAGCACCAAGCATAGGCTTTACCTTTAAGATGTAGCACTGCTATCCTAAGGGCTTCCTTTTCTAAAACTTTATGTAGATGCAAATATGAGTCTAGCTGATCTATCCAATCCTTGGATGTGCATGTGGAGGATCCATCAAAATTTGGAAAAAATAATCATCTCTTATGCTTTTGTTGTGCTTGTTGGGTCTTCTTTCCTCCTTGATTTGGAAAAACTCTTGGAAGTTCAAGTGCTCCTTGAATCTCCAAGATTGAGATTCATACTCTTGAAGATAATCACTGAAGGTCTCCTCCTTTGGTGCATCTTCTTTCTCCATCTCTCTTGCAGTAAATATGGGCATAGTATAACGTTGTAGAATTGATTATGTGGCTGAATGCTCACATACATAATATGAAGAACTGGGGCTTTCTTCATATGAAAATCTTCTTGAGGGATCTTCATGTCTTCCCCTCCTCATTCCCTTGATTTCTCTTTTAAGCTCATGCATAGTTTGAAGAAGAAGTCTTGATAACTCCTTCCCTTTCATTTTTCCAGATAAAGGGGTTTTACCCTTGTCTTCATTGTCATTTGTGTAATCAAAATTTCTGTTTCTTCTCTTTAGATACCTCTTCTCTTTGTTAATAAGAGGCTCTCCTTATTCAGAAGACATATTGGCTTTCTAGAATGCACGGGTTGTTAACACTGGAAAATCGTACAACAGAAGACGACATAAATTAATGTCGAGCCTAAGAATTTATAGGGCAGGAACACATTATGGAATCAAGAAGTATTTGAAATATCTAAGGTTTTGAGAAAATCAGATTTGAACTAGTCATAAATTCTGAATCGCGCGCTTTATCCTTTGAGAAGAGCGCCTTCTGCCTACCTTTTTTCCTGATAAGCGCGCATTCCTGGAAATGGAAAAAAGTCGCTTTCTGGGACCACACCAAGAAAAGGACAGTTACTCCTTATGTGAAAGCCACCTAAGGACAGCCACCAGTGCCTCCTTAGACACTATGTGAGCACAAAAAATAATATTTGAGCACACAATGGAATCACATCTCTCCCTTGGGTCACTATCCATCATGCGCCAAGGGAGGGAAGGAAGATTTGAAACTCACCTATATAAACCCACCAAGAGATGAATAAATGGTGATCACATTGTTATGATGGCCAAAGTTTCCCAAGAAACACCAGCAGATTGTGTGACCCGGAGTTGGAGTTAAAGAGGACTCGATAGTTGGCCACTCAACATCTTAGTCCACTACAGTAGATAGAGAGAGAGGGAGACTGTATCAGAGGCAGAGCTTGGAAGGCAACATCCTTGCATCGGGACCTAGAGCCATTGCCTAGGGGCCCTTTGGCAAGTGGGTAAAATTTCTTCTCCATTTCAAATTTTTAATAAGAAGAGGCCATCGAGCCATTGTTTGCATTATTATCATTTTGACTCTCTATATAGCTTCTGTATATTTGTGTTTTAGTTTTGGTTTAACCAGAGCATACTTTAGCATACTATTTCCACTAAGTTTTATGCTTTTGAGCTCCCCCACTTTCTACATGTTACCAATAGTTTAAAGAGTAGACCACACTCTTTAATCTGGTGCAATTTCGTACACCCGTGCGACCAATCCACCACAATAAGATTGGCGACTCCATTGACGTGTTCCAAGTTTATGTGGTTGTGCCATCTTTTGCAGGAGACCCTTTGTCTATGCTGGAGTGGAGCTAACAGTCCTCTGACCCATCTTGCAGTCCCTAGACTCACTGAGGTGACAGACTAAAGAAGGCAGCTCCTAATATTTTTACTTGCAGGATTTTTGCGTGCAGTTTTTTCTCACAGAGGCGCATTCTGCGCGTTCAGGACTGACCTGCGCACAGGAAGGTGCACCAGTCAAGGCTTTTTGCACACAAATTGCAGACTATGATTTTTTCTCCCCATATTTTGCATTTTTCTGCTTGTAAGTGTGTTGGGCAGCCCCTAATGTATCTGCCAACACCTGTGTTGATACCCCATAGCTTTTGAGAACTCACTTTTTGCTGCTTTCTGTAGGCATTTAGTTCGTTTTCATTTAAGTTGGTTTTTGCAAAAAGTGTTCACTTAGTTTAAGTAGGGAGCGAATTGACCATTGATTTCCGAACAATTTATGTTTTTGAAAATTCTGGTATGCACACTTAGTTTAACTAGTCCGAGTAAGTGGCCCAAGACCACACACGCATAAGCTAGTGTTGAAATTGTTTAGTTTAAATTCAATTTTTGCAACTAGGAAATTGCAGGACTAAGATTGAATAGCTAATTAGATCAAGTAATCTCTATTGTCTTTGCACCATTTTGTGACCCTAGACAAGCATATGAACTCTCTACATGTGTGATTCACCATATCCCTTTAGTTACTCACATAGAATAACTAGGAATATTTGGAAGCGGTCCATTATTCGCAAATGTTTTCCATTTGAGCAAGGAACAACGTCACATAGTTTAACTAGGGGAATTTTGTAAAGGATCACCAATGTCCATATGTTCAAATTATGAGATTGTTCACCATACTCTCACACACGCTCACCCACTAAGCAAATAAATCCACCTAAAACTAACTTAAACCAACTCACTAAATTCTCCCAACAGGGGCCACAAAAGAATTTATAGATTAAGTTAGGATCAAGGGGGTAGGCATCCAATAAGCCACCTTGATCACACTTCACATTGAAAAATAGAAGTTGTGTATTTAGGGAGCTTTAAAATCCACCTATCAGCCCACGGAAAAGAAAACTTGAGCGCGGAAGAGACCCGATTCAGAGGGGGTTAGGCTTAGGCGCAGTGCGTGTGGTATCAGTTGGGGCTACCTGACCCGGCTGATACTCGGTATTGTTAGCTGACTACCAGGAATCCCAAGACTCGAAAGCTCACATGGGACACTGGTTCTTAGTGGCCAAAAACTAGGGCATCCTTTACCCTATAAGTGATGGTGCAGGCAAGCGCTAGACCCTCTACCCTTACCTTGGTGGATTCTCTTCGGCTGACTGGGGGCATCGCTAGCTGTTACGGGATGTTGTGCCAGCACTCGCAAGAAATATTCTCAAGGTCCAGTTATTTTTGAGTGTGTGAGGACATAATAGGTCCTCTAGGATTTTGAGTATCATGCACAAACAAACAAAACCATTTTTTGCTTGATTGATCACATAGATTAAGGTAAAGGGAAAATTCATTTCATTTTCACTTTATTTTATGTATGTAGCCATAAATTTTTCATGATCATAGACTCATCCTCTCAAAACTTTTCCAAAACCTAACCTGGTCGACACCCAAACGGTTCCAATAGAACCTCATCGGTCTAGGCATATTTTGGACCTCCCCCCACTATCGAGAGGGGTTCCAGGTCTTTCGCAGTTTAGGCGTCAAATACGAAACATTGCCACAATCGGTGGTTCATCCTTTCTTGGAACAACCTTAGTTGGGAACCCTAGTCGGTCTCCCAACACCACACCGTACACCACTCCCCCCTCGTCCCCTGGGGGGAAAAGGAGTGCATCCCATATGGGAAGCCAACTAAATTCACAACAGGGTACGTCACAGAATAACCCTCGTTCTAACCAGAACTTTGTGTCTTCACACGTTGCCATGATGTCAACCTCCCAGTCACCCTTCTTAACGGTGTTGAATCTACCCGATTTAACCAAGCTCACCAATGACCGCATAACACACGACCCCAATTGGCCTCCCATGCCCATGAAGCTCCCTTCGGACATACCAAAGTTTGAAGGCAAGCAAGCAGAAGACCCAGGTAATCATATAATGACCTTTCACCTGTGGTGCTCATTGAATAGAATCATTGATGATACTATCCAGTTGAGGCTATTTCAACGCACTCTTATGGGAGTGGCCGCGA
Source organism: Pinus albicaulis (assembly GCA_034641835.2). NCBI lineage: Eukaryota > Viridiplantae > Streptophyta > Pinopsida > Pinales > Pinaceae > Pinus > Pinus albicaulis. Next base: position 238,057,047 of record CM076584.1, on the reverse strand, counting down.
AATGGTATGTGGAGCAACCTCCTACTTCACATGGAACCTTTAATGCCCTCGCTACCAAGTTCCTCACATACTTTCAGTTTCCCATTCACCACGATTCAGGAATGGAATTACTGACTCATTTTAGACAATCCCCCTCCATCCATATCTCAGAGCACCTCCATGAATGGAGGTGGTGTCGCAGTTTATGCAAAGCTAAACTCGACAACTCGGTCCTTTTAGATTTATTTTTGAAAACTCTAACACCATAGATTTCAAAGGATGTGGTGTAGTGCAACCCCACATCCGAAGAGGACGTAATCAGTAAAACCCTATAGCTTTCAAAATGATCTATACGCAGTGATGATATATCTACAATATCCTGCCTAACGCCCCACGCCTGCAATATTATCAAGAATTTCCAGGTGCGTCTAACTCTGCAGATGGACTAATTGGGTCAGTGACCCAAGGGTACCTAGGGAGCAGTAGTCAAAGTCCCAGTTACACACATGGTTCTACAAAGAACATGTCTCAACCCGGATTTCAAAGTCATCATATACAACAGCAAAAATTGACTAATAGGGTGCAAACCTATCACCAAGGAGGACCTTATCCTCTGGTTGAGGGGACCCAGTATGCAGGAAGAAAAACTGATGGAAGAGCTACCCCCCAATGGCCAGGTTCAAAAACGGGACAACATTATGCTCAGTCCCATGCACACAACCCTCCTACGCAAAACAATGCACAGGTGAACTTTGTACAGTCGTCCCAAAATCAACCACACCAGTATGATCAGGAGAACTACCCTCCTAACATGTTTAAGAAAAATACCAAAAATAAGCCCAAAGGGAACCCTAGACAGGGGGGCAACAACCAATAATTCCCACTTCGATCCCAGGCTGGAGGTAACTCCAACTAGAATCAGAACCAGGAGCCAAGCAATGCCCAAAGACAAGGCAAAAGGCCACCTCTACGAACAAACCATTATTTTTCAATATGTGGTGAATACAGGCACTATACTCACCACTGTCCCGAACTCCTTGAGCTTAAAAAGCTACAGAGTAACGGAGGACAAGGAGGATCTTCCCAGAAAACTACGGTGATGTAAGAACCTTTCCCCCATCAAGGGACGTTCAACACTCAGTAGAAAAAACTAGACGATTATGGGAAAAGCAACCATGAGATCTAAATGGCTGAGGAAGAAATGTTTTTCCAAACTCGGAATCGCAGCTATGAAACCCCACCAGACACCAATACGTCAAGGGCTAGTAAAAGTGCGCTAAATGCACCTTTAACCTTTCCAAAGATTCCTATGGAACTATTGCCAAAAATGGTAAAAGGGCCTAATAGGCAAGCAGGTAACTACTCCAAAGCGGCCCATAATTATAGCATCATAGACGATTTAGCTCAATCACTTGCTTCTATGTCTACATTGGAAGTACTATAGTCATGCCCCAAGCAACAGAAAGCCCTACTTTCTGCGTTAGGCGCTATCGACCCTGCCGATATGCGCATGATGGCTTTTGACTTTGACAAAGCCACCCTTAGGCTTCCCTCCATGGTCACCTTCCAAATACCAATATCAGTACAGAATATTACTATTCACCGATGTGTCATTAAAGAGGGTGCATCCACATGCATCATGTCAAAGAATGTATGGCATAAGTTAGGATCCCCCGAACTCAAAAATTTCGTCATCACACTTAGAGCATATGATGGTCGTCCCTCGACCCCCGTCGGCCTCTTCCAAAATGTACCGGTTTTCTTAGCCAGCAAGACGGTTCACATAGACATCGAATTCTTGGATGCTCACTTGGATTACAATATACTCCTTGGGCGAAGTTACATGTATGCCATGTCTGCCATAGCATCCTTCGTCTTTCGCATCATGATGTTGCCCCACGAAGATCGAATCATTACGATAGACCAGCTGACGCACAGTGAAAAGCGTCCCCTAAACAACATGGATGTAATTATACCCTATGTAGATACAACTGCAGATGGTCTTTCACAGTATCAATAATATGGTCCTGGCCAATTCAAACCATCGTCCGTCCTAGGGTCATTCCTAGGAGATCCTCCCATTATCCCTGAGGTGCCGCCCGAGGCCACAGGGGCCCCGGTGTGCATTATGTCCACATCAAGTGCCAAGGCAAGTCAAGACATAGACTCAAGTAGTAATGACATTGAGGTATCGGCCACAACAACCTCTCTAGCCTACGCCGCCTCCTAAACCCCTATTCTCTACCCACCTCCTAGCTTCGTCTCCCAACAGATTTTGGTGACACTAGTGTTACCCAACATATCGTTGGCATTCCCAGTTTGGTACCTCATTCCCCCTTTCAGAATAGGAGCCACAAATTTTACTACCATAGGGTTAAATCCCCTCAATCCTGAGGAGCCCCAACCTACCCAAGAAACGGTTGCAACCACCCTCGCAAGGGAAGTTCCCATTGCGAAACCGCTTACCATAGCCAATACAACCGCAAAGAGAGGAAAGAAAGTAGTGACCCCCACCATGCAAAGGGATTCATCAAACTACACTATATGTGATGTCATAGGCCACCCTACCCACATATGTCTGGAGTTGGACGAGTTAAAACCACTCCTCGACTCCAAAGCAGACACCTCAGCACCACGTTCCCTAAAAAGGAACCTGCCCTAAAAATTACAGGCAAACCATTGCGCACCAATCACGCATGAGCTCTCTGTGACACCTATGGGCACTATACCCACCATTTTCCATAAATACCATGATATAGGGATGCCTTACATGCGATTGAGCGATCCTATCAAGAGGATCCCTCCATCCAATCTATCAATGACGAGCCATGTACCATCCTATATTTATAAGAGGAACATAGATTTGTAGAGCAACCCCCAGTAATGTCCATTATATGTTGTACGCTATGCGATGAACATGGCCAATACCTCGAAGAGTGTGCAGCATTGGAACTCATCCATAGATGGTATCCGATCGAAAGGGTTTACTAAGTGGGGCTATGGGCAGCTCAATTCACATGCCTGTTATGCGCCGAAAATCACCTCTTGGAAGACTGTCACTACATACCTCACTTTCGGCTAGCCCTGGCTAGCCTCCGCTTAGCCATAGTTTTCCTTTCCCAAGAAGACGATATGGATGTCGAGTCCACAGGAAACTCCATGACCCAAGCAGAGGAGATGAGTGGGTCTATCATGCTCTTGTCAACCAAATAATTTCCTAACATGGAAACCCTAGTTACCCCTAACGACACTTCATGAAACACACCCGCATGCACGTTATGCAAAAAGACAGGCCATATATTTGTCCATTTCCTTGACTTAGCAGCATTACAACGTTGGTTCCCCGCCTAGCCCCAGACCAAGCACGATGGGACCCCCATATCATGGACATTTTTCCTGATATGTCAGGGTAATCATTACGACCTACATTTTACTTATGTCTCGCTAATCCGTCCCACTATCGACATGATTAATGTCATAGAAAAGAGAACGAATGATCTCTAGGAATGGCATAAAAGATACATCGTTGGCTCAACATCCCCACCACCGCAATGGTGTTTCAAGCCTGATAAGACCACACACCAACCATGTGTACCCCAGGAAAAGCCTAGGATAACATGCAGCCTCTGTGATCTGAATGATCACTGAGTCAACCAATGCAGAGAACTCAAGCCCCTTGCAAACAGTCTATGCATAGTCTTATCGCTTCCTTAGAAACTTCTCTCCAATCAAGAGAAGATCACATGCACTTATTTCCAAATTTTCTCACACTTTCATCATAAGTTTAATTGTGCACATCTCCCTAAGTTGAGTGCAACTCGAGTGGCATTAAGCCTACCAACTACTAAAGAGGAAGACAAGTCTAAACCAACGACGCGGAAATGGAAGCAGAAGACTACCTCTTCTACGACCGACCCTTTCCAAGTGTCCACATCAGGGACAACGAGTAGCGTAGAATCTCACACTATCTACTCTGTCAGTGTTGTGATACCATGCACCATTTTCACTAGCCAAAATCACACACTAGAGATATGCCCGCTAATGAAAGCATTCAGGCACCTCTGTGATAAGAACAAATTCCACCTACTAGAAATTGACTATCTTAGCGGGAAATCCAACCTTATGCTCACACATGAATCTATTACTGAGATCCTTCCCCAAAAACATGCTAGTGACACAATTCACCACATACGACTTGTATCATCGCACGCCCAAGATAGGATTCCAACCACCCCCTCGTCCCAGGATTTCCACTTTATTCCTGTCGCAAAAGGCCAAGATACCTTGTGATTTTTCATTGATTTCTGAAATATCCCAAAATTGCACGCGGCCATCAAACTCCTTGATGACACCTAGCCTCTAGAACAACGCCTAGTACAACTAGAGCTAGCTGATGAAAATCAGTGACAATCACTGCAACACAATGAGGCCCATAAGAAAAGGGTGAAAGCATCATTTGACCACCACATCACCCCTCGTTCATTTACCAAGGGTGAATTATTCCTTCGCTACGATGTCGCAAAAGAGGCCTTAGGGCCAAGAAAATTCGAAACCTTGTGGAAAGGACCCTATATCATCAAACATTGTCTCCGACAGGGGGTAGACATCTTGACGGAACTAGACAGGACCTACCTAACTAACCCCGTCAACGACTTGTACCTCAAGAATTTCTACCCATAAGTGCCCCAACAACCCTTATCCCCTATAGTTAGAGTACACAAAAATCCCAACACCAAAATATTTTTGACCCAAAGACGTAAATGCGCTCAAAGTGCCACCATGGATCACCAACTTAAACCCTATTTCGGATTTGCTGATGGAGCATCGCGATTGTCTCAAAACTTAGCTGCAACCGCCTGGGTCATCTACCACCCTGACCGATCACCACTGTGTTCAAACGGCGTGTGCATCGGATCAGCAACCAACAATCAGGCAGAATATGATGCCGTTATCGGACTTATGTGCGAGGCCCTCCATCAGGGCATCCACCATATGCATGTATACCTCAATTCCCATTTAATAGTATCGCAGTTAAACCAAACATTTGAAACCAGAGATGCAAACCTGTTTAGAAAATATTTGCGTGCCAAAAGATTAAGCAAACAATTTGATTACATTACATTTTCACATGTATCAAGGAATCAAACCCAAGAAGCTGATAGCATAGCTAACAATATCCTAGACTGGAATGCATCATGAATAAACCATCATATATAAAAAACCGAAAACATAGATATCCATCATCATAACACAAAATAAATAAACCAAAATAGATAACACACCATGTAGAGCCGCAAAAAGATCTCTCATATATATATATCAAAAAATATGTGTATTTGAGTACAAAAATAGTATCGCTAGCCCATTGGCCAGCCCGAAGATACAATGGTCATCAAAAATAAGGGAAGCATCCTAATAACGAGTGCTTTCCCTGTGTACAAAACTACCCTAGGGGGGTGCCCCCTCAAGCGGAGCACCTGGGCCCACCACTGCTCCTAGTGCCACCACCGGAGCTGCTGTCGCCACTGCAATAGCTGCCCATCATAGAGTGGGCCGATAATCCCTCTTGCGGGCCATCACCATCTCTACCCAAACCTCCTCGAAGTCATCCATGAAACCTCGAGTAGGCATCCCCTGGGTCAAGCGGTCTACTCGACCCCATAAGTCCTCTAGAGCGACCACCTGAGCCGTAAGAACTACAATGCATGCCTCAGCCGCATCTGCACAAGCTCGCTCGGCCACAACCTCAGCTGCAGCTGAGTTGCTACCCTTACCAGAAGGGCCAGCACCATCCCCGCCAGTCCACCGGCACCACCACCCGGTCCACCTACGCCACCTCCCCCCTGACCACCATGAGGTCGTGGCGGAGGATCATGACCCACCAGTCGGGCCACTGGGTGTCCCACCTCGCCAACATATGCATGAGTAACCAAAAGAATGTCATTGTCAATAAAAAAATGCATAAGTACGTAAAAACTTGAACAAATGCAGAATAATATAGCACATACCTGTAGGACCCCAAACATAACTGAAATGGAGACTGATATCTGGATCACCTTGAAAGTCCATCCCTGCATACAGGTATGGCAAGAACATCTATGGGTTGGCCTCAAAATAGGCCTCTGTCATGTCATTCCAATAATGACCCACCATACCACCACCACCACGCGGCATCACTAGAGCCCACCTCCTTATGCCTGGCTCCCGCAGCCCCCCAATAGGCATTGCCACAACGGGCCTCAGAAGCACCACCCTCTCATACATGATGCTGCACAAAATGTTAGCATACACAAATGACTCAGATCCACATTGGACCCTGTTCAGTTGCGACACCATACCATCAAAACAGAAGTAGACGAAGTCGAAAAAATGCCTGCCCCTCAACCGGCATAGAACTCCCACCTGCGGGCCCGATGCCCGATGAGGAGAAAATGACCCCGCCAGTCGCACAATAATGTCCAAAGCACACCACTTGGCCACATATGTCACTAATGCAATATTGATGCACCCCTCAGTAAGAGGCGCATCGCCACAATGCCTCCTATGAAACCTATCTAGGTTCACTCTCTTAGTAGAGAGTGGATACCTCAATGCCTCACCCTAAGGTAGTAACCCAGTCATGAAGTATATATCCATTTCCAGATGGATAATCAAGTTCGTCCCCCTCAGTATGAACATATTGTGCCTCCTGCGCCAACACTGTATAATGTAACGTAACAATCGGTCCTGAGACTGAAGAAACTCGTTCTCAGCAAATTTCAAAAGGCCCCAAGAGGCCAACTGACAGTGCTCCCCAGCATCAGCAGCTAGAGCGGCCCGGATCTCCAGCCAATCTCGCTCTCTCTACACCAACCTTCCAAGCAACACAGGCACCCATCAATATAGAGAAAAACATCAAAATAGACAAAAAAAAAAACCCAAGTTTTATGTCACCCCGCCCTTTGTGTGCCTGTCTCTTAGATAGGCACGCCCTTGTGCACATGTTTCCTACACAGACGTGCCCTTGTGCACAAAAAGGAGGGAACAACATGCCCTCGTGCGTCTGTCCCTCATAAATGCGCACAAGGAGGGTGCATCTTTGCCTAGATCACCTGCGCAATCTAGGGCAAAAGTCCCTTTGAGGCCATACAAACCCAATTTGTACGGCCCCCGACACCATCAAACTGGAAAAATTGAAATGCAGGACGTCATAAAGTTACCTTGGCATAATGTGATCAGCAATCGTCATCAACAACCACCAGCATCACTACCATAGTAGTGGCACAGACAACACATCTATCTGTCAATTTTGTTTAACTAGCCATAGCATCATGAGCATGGGACATGCCCGCCTTGTTGAAATTTTGTAAATGTGTTGTATATTTTTTTTGTTTGCAGGGGGTCCCTTAGGCCATGGTTATCTCAGAAATGGCACAAGGTGTTTTCAATTCCAAAATTCACGCAGACCTCTCTCTCTCTCTCTCTCTCTCTCTCTCTCTCTCTCTGCGTACAATAAAGAAAAGAAACTATAATGTATTTCAGCTATACAGTTCTTCCTAGACCTCACACATTAGGGGGAAAATGTTAACACTGGAAAATCGTACGGCAGAATACGACATCAATTAATGTCGATCCTAAGGATTTACAGGGCAGGAGGACATTATGGAATCAAGAAGTATTTAAAATCTCTAAGGTTTTGAGAAAATCAGATTTGAACTAGTCATAAATGCTGAATTGCACGCTTTATCCTTCGAGAAGAGAGCCTTCTACATGCCTTTTTGCCCGATAAGCGTGCATTCCTAGAAATGACAAAGAGTCGCTTTCCAGGACCACACCAAGCAAAGGACAGTTACTCCTTATGTGAAAGCCTCCTAAGGACAGTTACCAGCACCTCCTTAGACACTATGTGCGCACACAAAAGAATATTTGAGCACACAATGGAATCATACCTCTCCCTTGGGTCACTATATATCATGTACCAAGGGAGGGAAGGAGGATTTGAAACTCACCTATATAAACCCACCAAGAGATGAATAAATGGTGATCACATTGTTATGCTGGCCAAAGTTTCCCAAGAAACACCAGCGAAGTGTGTGACCTAGAGGTGGAGCTAAAGAGAACTCGATAGTTGGCCACCCAACATCTTAGTCCACCACAGCAGAGAGAGAGAGAGGGAGACTGCATCAGAGGCAGAGCTTGGAAGGCAACATCCTTGCATCGAGACCTAGAGCCATTTCCTAGGGGCCCTCTGGAAAGTGGGTAAAATTTCTTCTCCATTTCAAACATTTAATAAGAAGAGGCCATCGAGCCATCGTTTGCATTATTATTGTTTTGACTCTCTATATAGCTTCTGTTTATTTGTTTTTTAGTTTTAGTTTAACCAAAGCATACTTTAGCATACTATTTCCACTAATTTTTATGCTTTGAGCTCCCCCACTTTCTACTTGTTACCAATAGTTTAAAGAGTAGACCACACTCGTTAAGCAGGTGCGATTTCATACACCTGTGCGACTAATCCACCACAACATAGGTTGTGACATGATGATGCTTCGATACCACTGTAATATTCACAAATGGGGAATGCAGGAAGATATGAAAATAACATACGAAAAATATGGAGACCTTCAATTTGTCATTACAGTAGAAAAATACATGTTAAAAGTGGCCCATAAGATGCATGACAAGAAAATACAAGTCTCCAATGAAAGAAAATACTCAAATTGAGGTGTTGCAACCATATATTAAGACTTAACAAGTCTTACAGCATTATTTATTGCCTCTACACAACTATATATTACACATTATATCTAGAGCAGATAAGTGCATAAAAAGTCAGATCTGTAATAGATCCATACACTATGTAAGCTCCTCTAATGAACCTCCTTGGGGTTTTCAGCAAAACACCATGTTCAAATTATAGATCTGAGATCTAAGACTGTAGATATATAGAAATATTCATATCTGGAAAGTGGATCTGATCTTATATGAACAATAGAATGATCTCCTCTAATAGATCTCCAAAGTGAAGTGAAGATCCCCAACACCTAGAAAATCACTCTCCAAATGGTGTGCTGAAACACCCTGCAAATGCACCTACAAAAATAACGCAGATTTGGATCTGTACTATGCTATAGGGATCAATATGAGGTTGGCCTCATGCCAAGATCTGGACATAATTCTCAATACTTCCAATACTTTCCTCCTAATGAATTAGAACCCTCCTCCACTGAAAAGAAGCATTGAAATGGACTAGATCTGAAAGATCTAATCTCCACTTGCTGCAGCGTACAAAAACAACCAAACCCTCAATAGGACCTGCGTTGTAGTTGAAAGAAGAATCTTGGCCCTAAGCCAGATAGTGGACAATGCAATACAAACTCTCCCAAGAGCTACTCAATGGGAAGAGGTGGGATTCCCGATTAGGAACACCCAATGCTAAACATCATTCAATCTCAGCTAAACAACAATAGAAAGATATATGTCTAAACAGACAATATATTCAGAAAATATGATAAACATTAACAACCTTCTAATGCTTCCATCCTCTTCCTTTTATAGGTTAATATCTTGCAAACCCTAAACCACATCCAATGAGGATACTTCTTTCACACAAGGAATCTCCATCTAAAACTTCATTGTGCCTCATTGATGGCCACTCCTCCATGACAACGTTGTAGATTTGGTCAAGGTTTACCCAATCAAAGTGTTTTAGCCCTTGTCCATACCTTAGGGTGCTTTATTAAGCTAGAAATATGATCCACTTTCACATGAGAAGTGGTTTTATTCACAATAAAGAGTTTTATGGGTCTCCCTACCTACTTATTCAACTTTCTAAGTGACAAAATAGAATTTTAATATTCCCATTAGTTGTAGGCTAATTTAGGAATACTACATCAAACCCCATTCAAAGAAGGGTGCTGAAATTGATAGAATTTCATCAAAGCCGGGAATCCTTGATGAACAAAACAAAGAAGTACAAATCCAAAGTAAAAGTCGTCTTTGACAAAATATAAAAACAACAAAAATTCTAGGAAGATGATTTGGTATTGCATCTAGATGCAAGAAGAGAAGACAATGGGAAGCATGGTAAGTTTGATAATTTGTGGTTTGGGCCATTCAAGGTTGCTCAAGTTCTAGAAAATAATACATTTCTTCTGAAAAATTTAGATGATGATCAGTTAGGTGGAGGTCCAATCAATGGTCATTATCTCAAAAATTTCCTTTTCTGATGAGTCATTTAGTCTCTCCATTGTAAATATCCAGAGTGTTGTTTTCAATTAGACTCCATGCCAAATGGTGTTAATGGTTTTAAATAGTGTCAGTCTCTTTACAGTCAATAAAATTCAGTTTCCCTCATTATATTCTAAAACTTTAAAGCCCTGAAAGTTGAAGGTATCGAATCTATATTCCTTGAAGACTCACAAGGAGGACTTCATCCCCAATAGGAGCCATTGTTAGAAATGTAATTTTAAAAAAAAATTCAAAGTTTGGTCGTCATTGTAAGTCGTGTCTTTGATCCTCTCCTGTCTCCTAAATTATGGTGAAGAGCCTTGAAGGATTAAATTGTATGAGTCTTTATCACTTTTTAATAAAACTCAAAAATAATTCTAAGCCCAATAATCTATTTTTGTTACAAATTTGATAGGGTAAAGTCTCTTTTAAATAGGTCTTTCAACTACTTTTAGTGGTTAAAGTCTTAAGTTTCCATTTGAAAAAGGGTCTTATTCTTTCACTATCATTTCCTATCCAAGGTCACAGAAAAAATGTTAGAATCATGAGTTCTGTTATGAATAACACAAGAATTAGTTTTTCTTTCCATGAGAAGCAACTATCTATTTCAAAAGCTATGATTTTTATAGGAAAAGTTGTCTTTTTTAGAAAGGTAGTAATTACTTGCAAATTAGTATAAGAGAGCAAATGAAATATTATTCAAATGAACCAACATTTCTATCTGAAGATTGAGGAGAGGTTAAAGTAGGGGGTGTTGTGTATCTAAAGGATATTTGTTTTTCATTGGAGGATGCATTAAAAAGGTGATTATTTTTCTGCTAAGGTTATGCAAATATATTGCTACTCACTAAAGGGTATATGTGTCAAAGTGCAGTATGAGTAGAAATTATGAAGATATGTGATGGAGTTAGTGAAATGAGTTGGCAGTGGTTTTAAATCATTTTTGTGTTCATGTCATTCCTATTCAACGAGTCTTAGGGCATGCATAACCCTGCTTCCATCCACTATTATGATAGCTACAACTAATATTTTTATTCTCCATTTTAAAACCATTTTTTAACATGTGCCATCAAGTAGGGTTTCGTGGAAGTTATTCCTCATTTTACAGTTGTGTTGGAGGTTATGTTGACAACAAGCAGTATCGGAAAAGGAGGTAATGTGAACCATTCTGAGCCAACTAACACTCGCTTTGTGGATAGTCATGCTAAGGCCGAGTTCAAGGTAGCAGGTTGGTACCGGTTCTTAAGGAAATTATAAGGTGATAAAGTGGTCATTGCTCAAGCATTTGTTGAGACCTTTTATGGAGAAAAGGTTAGGATTGAGTCCTTCAATATCACTGAAACCATCATTTCAAGGGAAACTCAGACTTCAACAATAGGTGAGTCTTGGCATAATAATAATAAAAATCTCCTTAAAGCTGATTCAAATGTTTATTTAAACCCTAAGCATGAACACATTGGTTGGACTCCTACCATACATATTTCAAAACCTAAGTGGCAACATGTCATTGCTATTGTACAACGTTACATAACTTGTGAAGGTAGGTTTTTAATTGTTCACAAATACCAAATGAGGTTTTTATCCTATATCTCTGGTGCCAAACCCATAAATCTACCCTTTTTCCTCCATAGATCCATGTTATCAATGTCTCAAAAGATACAGAAGAACCTATACTACTCTCTTCATAATTTATATCACAGAGGCTTGATTAAGATATTGATAGTTTATCGCTTGAGAAGGAAAAGGACTACATGGGATAAATGTATAACAGATGATGGATTTAACAGTGTTTATTCTAGAAGAAGAGTAGGGAGGCCCAGAAAACTGAAAACACAAGAACAACAATCAAACCCTATTCATACATCAACTCCCTCACAAGTTGGCTCATATTCAATGTCATATAGAAGGCAGCCTAGGAGCTTAGCCAAGAAGGCTAGAAACACTACATCTACACCAAAACACAACCAAAAAATGAGGTCTACACTAGCAGTCCATACAAGGAACCACTGACCTTGAGGTCATTCATGGAGGAGTGTATATTAAAGAAGTTTAAATGAAGAGATACTCTTCTTGATAAAAACACTGTGTCCAAAAGCAAAGAGGAAGCAACTTCCTCTTCAAGGGGTAAACACAGGAAAAGGCTCATCATGACAAAGGGACCTTCAAAGGAAGTCAGCCCTGAAACCCTAACATCCAACCCCATTCTACCTTTAGAGGAAGTCAACCCTGAAGCCATGAGATCAAACCCTGTTTTAGAAACTACACATGAGACTCAACAAAATAGTGACATTTCATTCAAAGAGCCTACTCTTTCACAGGCCTTTTCCTTACTCAAGGAGGGGAAAATCAAAGTTTCAGAGACTATCACAATGGAATAACCTACCTTAGATCATCTATTCTCATCTATTCATTCTTCAGCCAATAAGAGGAAGAAAAATATAATACATTCATATTCATCTTATGAGGTGGATAGTCGTGATATAGAGTACACTAAGTCTGAGTTTGAAGAAGGAGAATCAAGCATATTCATATATGGTGGAAAAAGGCTTATGTATATTCCAAACCCCTACATTCAAAGGCCTCGCACTAGGCCTAAAAATAAACTCATATTAACAAGCAATCTCATTGCTAACCCTACTCTTAGGGATGAAATCATAAACATTGATGATAGCCCGGAGAATAAAGCCAAGAAGAAAAAGACTCAGCAGAAAAAAAAAAAAAAGCACAGAAGAGGAGGTCAAACAAAAGGGCAACTAAAGCTGAAGCTATCAAAATCATTGCCTCCATATTAGGCCTCTGATAAATGAATATATAGATCCTTGAAAATCTGAAGGAGTATTTCACTTTGGTTTAATTTCAGTATTTTCAGATATAGCTACCATTTTCAGAAGAGGTAGCTATTATTTTCGGAGTTAGTATATGGAAAAGAAAATATACCTTTTGGTTTTATTCTCACATGGATGCCATTAAAGTTGATGAAGTGAATGTGATCTCTGCAATGATGATATTTTTCCAAGTGTCAGATAACTTCCAGTTGGTTAGCCACTCCTATATTTTAGCATATATGTATACAGGTGTTCACAGGTGTTCCTTTCAGTTGTTGGATTCCACCTTTTATGGAGACAGTTTTTGACAAGCTACGAGGGAACTTAGCCACATTTACTTAGCCAGCTTCAGCGCCATGATGCCATGCTTTATCTTATTTATATTTCATTTTTCTCTTTAATGTTTTAGATAAAATCTACTATACATAGATATTTGTAATAAATTCCTAAAATCAGATTTCCACTTTTATTGGAGGCTTCTATACATAACTCCTATTTTGTATAAATATGGTGTAATACAAATACAAAGGGGTTCATTGGTTGTGTTTTACAGAGCATATTGTGTTGCACATTTTGAATATATAATATATCAGAAGCACTCTTGAGGACTTATGAAAGCTTATTGTGTGTATTGTCTACTTATCTCATGTGTTTTAATATCTGAATTCTTCAGTTCTAGATTGTGATATTAACTTTGTTCCATGTTTTTGTTTGTCTCATGATATATCTATGCATGATTATCCAATTTTGTCAATCTTGCTTAGCAAGCTTTCTTGATAAGATATGTGTGTAATTTATCTATAACAAATATCTTTAGGTGTACAATGAAATTTTTGTAAGACTTATAAAAGCTTTCTTTCATTGATGCACTACCCATCTGGATCTTGCATTATTTCTCCATCCAAACAATGGAATTATATCCTATATACCCATTTTTCTTTTGCATATTCTCCTATGCAATAGATTACAAATTTACCCTTGCAAACACATCAAGCCTTAGTATCCTCATATGTGTGAAATAAATTTATATGTTTGAAACCTTTTCAGTAGATGTAAGATTCAATCACTTTCCAACAATCCAATCCAAATCATAAAATAGCCCTTGAGCTTAAGATGTGTCTAGTCAGGCACTTGTCACAATGCAAGTGTTGAATATAATGCTAAATAGGTGAGTTTGTCCTATTTTGCAAGCTTCATACTTGGATTTTTTTTTTTGATTTTCTTTATAGTTTCACACAAGCCTCAAACAATACCAAATCTACATTCATGCAAAGCGATTAAACTTCCATATAAGAGATAAAAAATTGAAATTTGAAGATCTTGCGAACCCTTTCTAGTTCCCCTTGAGCATGAAAGCCATCAGATTACTGATGTGCTCACACCATCAACTAAGTTGAAGCACATAGATGAGCTTACTCCTAGAATTTATTGGGATGACAAAAAAATCTTGAGCTATTAATCACCTAATAAAATACACAGAGAACATGTTATTTGAGTGCACTTCTCAAAAATCACAAGAATTCCATTCATTCTCTCAAACACACCATATATATGTATGCATTCATTTTTTTTTTATAACATCTCACCTACACAATAATATAAATAAAAAATAGGCCAATAGATCATACTCGTCAATTTTAATGAAAGGAACACATCGATTAATGCTAACATAGCACGTTCAGGAATTCAACCATTCTTCAAGAAATTATACATGATGCCAACATTCCTGTAGAAATTACAAGAATCACTTTCCTTTTCATATCGGCGATACATATCCCTCACAACTACCATGATAATTAAACATCAAAACTAGGATTCATATAAAATCCTCTCACACCAATCATATTAAGCATTATTTCATAGAAAATCAAACTTATACCATTCTTTAGCACTAGTCCATGTACTTAATACATCAATTCTCATAATATTGACCTAGGTATCAATATAAAGGAACCAAATCCCACAAAAAAATTAGTGTTCAAGCAATTTACTCAATGTATTGGTGTGTTTAGTACACAAGTGTATGAAAAACATCGGTGCTTGATAGGAGTGATTGCTAACCTACAAGCAATGGTCACAGGGAAAAAATAAGTTAGACGGTTAGTGAAATATCATAACATGTATAAAAACTAGTTTATGGAACATAGCATGCTACAAAAAAATAAGAGGAAACAAAACAACAAATACACATAAACACAAGCTCAATCGAGTATACGAGCTAATAATCATAATGGAGAACGAATCCCCTTTTATTAGTCGTTGGTGGTAAAGAAGAGGTAGAATTTTACACACTTACAGTGAGTCTTTAGAGCTATGGAGCTATAATACCCAAAGCAGGGAGGGCTCTCCCCTTAAGCTGTCTGTAGGCCTCTCTCTTATCCTTGAACGAGTGATTGGATATCAGACACTTGTTGCACTTCTCCTTTCGGATTGAGATGTTGGATGGGAAAAAAATGAATCCCTTCACTCTCTTACTGCTTGGACAACACACTACTGGTTTTCTCATGGGAAATTTGTCCAGCATAACAATGTGTTCTAAATTGTTTTTCTCATGGTGGCATTTAATAGGAAAAATTCAAATCTTATTCCCTCTCTTGGTACTATCATGGATAGTGACCCAAGAGTGGTGGTTGATTCCAATGTGTGCTCACTTGAGGTCTCAAGGTGGCTCTAGGCAGCTATCCTTCGGTGGCCTCAAGTGGAGAGTATTCTTCCTAAAGTGTGAAAAGTGGTCCAGGATGATGACCTTCCGCCATACTCAGGACCGCGTGGCTTATTGAGGGAAATCCACGGAGACCAATGCTACTATCAAAGAAAAATTCACACGAAGTGCACTTTCCTTGTGTATTTTGTGCGCAATTTGATAATTTTTCCTCTTGACCTTAGAGAAAGTTAAATTTTCAAGATGTCTTTCAACCCTGTAAATCCTTCTGCTTGACATTTCATGATGTCTTTTGCATATCTGATTTTCCAGTGATAATAGTTGCCCCCTAATGTGTGAGGTCTAGGAAGAAATGTATAGCCAAAATACATTATATTTTATGTTCTGTATAACCCATATTGAGAGAGAGAGAGAGAGAGAGTTGCGTGAAACCTAAGGTTGGAGACCCTTACTGTGAGTTAAAGAGGGACCATGTTTTGTCGAAAACCTGCAAGAGATAGTATAATATAATAAATACAATATTTCTACGAGGTAGGCATGTCCCATGCTCGTGATGCTTTAGCTAGTTAAAAGCCTATCTGACATATAAAGGTTCTGTCTGTGTCACTTATATGGTAGTGATCTTCTGATTTGGTTGATGACGATGATATTTGACGCCCTCAGGGGCATTTTTTCTTTGAGGATAATTTGAATGTAGTGCTCGCATGAATAATATTGGTATGGAATATTTTAGAATAAATTCTCATTGTATGCATGGGTGTATGGTTGGGACTTTCCCGTGTAAGCATTGTTGAAAGAGGTTCTTATAATGGCACAGGTCTTCGACGAATTTTGACAAAGTGCAATGGTTGTGGAGTATGGTACCATCTTGACATGAAAGCTTGTGTTGTAGTCGAATGTCAGGAGGATAAATGACATCCATGGGCAATGATGATTCCCACAGTGCCATTTGATGATGCTCCTATTAAGGTGGGGATCCATCAAAGGTACTGCTTCCTTTTTGGAAAATGGTTTTTGAAGTCGACAAGAAGGAAGCCTCAATCGATCGAGAGAAATATGAATATAAGGGATCAGGGTCTCTGATATGATAGGTTAACGTAGGCATGATGGCGAGAACTGACTGAACATTGATGATGGGAGTTTAATGGCCCAAGGTTAGAGCTTGAAAAAAGCAGTTTGGCAGCAGTTATAATGAATTCTGGTGAACAAAGCCCTGGAGTCAATAGGACATCCAGGGTGGTTATATGTTAGTTATGAATGTCGTGGTGGCTTTGCGTGAAAGGTGTGAAGCTCTGACCAAGGGTGATTAGGGATTATTTCCATGGGAGAAACAAGTGGGTGGATGGAAAAGGGATGTTCTCCTAAAAAATATTTGTACACTTTCCAAAAGAATATAAAGTGGGTTTGGTTTGTACAAACATGGACATAGGTGCCCCAAAAACATGAAAAATATTTCTTATTGATGATGTGAAGAAGTTTTTTTTGCTGAGGGAGGGGGCTCCATTGGTTAGTCTCAGTGTGGGGGTGATGAAACGGATGGAAAATATCGTAGATGGGCTATGCTAGTGGAAGGATGGTAGGCCAAATGCAAGACGTGGTGGTTCGTGTTCGATCTACTTGCGAAAATGGTAGTCTGGGAAAGGGGTTTTATCTTGATATGGTAAAACTTGACTTGATGCATGATGGATGAATGATCATGAAGTGCTACCCGGACTGAGGTGATATGGCCATGACGTCCTACTTTTTTATGCATGGTATACTTTGAGTGATGGACTCCATGGAGGGGGAGGCTCCAATGAGGATATTTATGATGTGCAAGGTGGGGAGATGATAAACATGGTCAGGTGTTTGGAACCTATGGTTTGTGGAAAGATGATGTCAGGATATGCAAATTTTCTCTCGGACTCTATAATGTTGAGGGCAGAATGAGGGCATGCTCTGGAACCTTCAGTGAATGGGGCAATAGGTGGTTTTTCGTAATGTATAATACCTACAACAAATACCCCACGTGAAAGCATCTTTTTCATTCGAATATATTGAAAAATGTGTTGAATGAAAAACCGATAAGAGAGGGCATACCTATCAGAACTGAAAAATTTATTTTTTTGGAGGCCTGAATGTGTGAAGCCCCCTTTGGGCATTATGAGGTGTTGATCACTATGTTTCTTTTGGTTTTACAATTTGGCTCTCTAAGCTCCCATTATGGTCGCTCAAAAAACTTGAAAAGAGCGATATATAGGTCAATATGGCTCATTTTAGTTCATTTGTGTTGTTTGAGAGTTGTGAGGTCAGAGCTTGCTACTTAGCTTTTCTTGTCATTGCGGTCAGGCTGTGCACCATGGATTCACGCTGTTAGTGTCAGGTAGGCCCCTAGATGCCTAGTATGCCAATTTTTCCATCTTTACTATTGAGGGGTCCGTACAAATTAGGTTTGTACGGAACCCTAGCCATTTTTGGCCTTGGCTGCGCGGGCAATGAAGGTACAGGCGCGGAAACCTCCGCGAAAATTTGAGGATTTCCGCGGAGATTTTGACCTTGTGGGATTTTTTGTGCGTGGATTTTGTGTCTATATGAGATACAAATGCATGGTTAGTGTGCCTGTTTGAGGAACATGCGCGTCAAAAAGCCAGGTCAATTTTTGAAAAAATAAATTGGATTTTTTTTTTTTTTTATGTCACTGATGTGTGTCTGTTTGGTGACAGGATGCTAAGGAGGGATAGAGACTAGTTGGACCTGCATATGGCTATGGAACAAGATGCAAATTCCCTTCAACAGCTTGCTTAGTGGGGTCTTCTCAAGTTCCTTGAGAATGACCTCTTGCAGTCGCATGATTGTCTGTTGCGTTACCTGGTCTGTTGTTTGAACAAGTGGCGCAAGGTGATGATGCTGCGAGGGCATGACATTCCCATCCGTCCGGAGATGGATATATAATTTGTGATCGGTTTTCTACCTTAGGGTGAGGCACTCTCCCATCCACTCTCGCCTGGTAGGGTAGCACTCCAGTGTTGGTTAGAGCATCATTGTGGCAAGGCGCCTCTTACGGAGGGGTGTATTCTCAAAGCATCGGTGACAAATCTAGTCGAGCAGTGTGCACTAGCTATGATCATGAGGTTGACTGGGTCATCGACGCTGCACAAGGCGTTGGGGCCATAGATTGGTGTTTTGCATCGGCTTCGGACTAGGAATTTCTTTGACCTTGCCTGCCATTGCTATGACGGTATGGTATCACAGCTAGTGAAGGTCCGAACAGGAGCTAAGCTATTTACATATTCTAGTATTTTATGCAGCTTTCTATTCGAGAGAGTGGTATTACTGCGGCTCGTGGTGGCTGTTCCTATGGGGTTTCACCAGGACCCTTGTATGAGGCGATGGGCACCAGTGATTCCTCGTGGTGGGGGAGGCGAGGTGGGTCGTCATTAGAACATGAACACCGAGGCTTGGTTTCAAGCCAACTGTTAGGTCCCTATATTACTAGTATAGTCCCTTATTGTATGGTTATTGTAACCCCCTTGTTGTTGTTGTTGTACCCCTGTAACCCAAATATTGTTATTATTGTGCCCTTATATTATTATTATTAGGTCAGCTAGGATTATATTGTGATCCCATGGACTCTTATATATAGAAGGAGGTTTTGTCATTTGTATCACAAAAGAATTTTTCATTTATGTAATGTATTGGAGGTTTCCCCCTCGAAGTGGCTTATTTCTAACGTGTTGATATCTCTTTTCTTCTATTGTTGGAGATGGTTTCATAGCATTTGGAATCAGAGCTTTGGATTCTAGGGTTTTGCTACTCCAAATAGGTCATCGTGGAATTTGTGCCATAAAGTGTTTTCTACGAAGGTTCAGAAGCTGAAATTTATACAGAGTGAAGCCGAAATCCCAAGGAATGTCGTGTAAATATTTTTAAGCTTGGTTCCAAATATTTTTGGATATATGATTTGTGGAAGTTAGGGTTTTTTCAGGCTCCCGAATTTCAGCTAAAATAGATCATTGTGTCATTGTTCTATAACTTTGTGTCTACGAAGGTTCATAAGTTGACCATTTTACAGAGCGAAGCCGAAATCTTGAGGAAATTCTTGTAAAAAATTCAGATCTTGGTTTGCACTATTTTTAGAGATATGATCTGTCGAAGTTAGGGTTTTTTCAGGCTCTCGGATTTCATCTCAAAGAGGTGATCGTGGGAAAACCATCATAAATCTCTCTATGAGCATCAGATTGAAATTATGTAAAACGTGGCAGGAATTAAACATAATTTAATTTCCTATGTATCAATTTCAAAGCCAAAGGAGGAAATAGTGACACGTGGCACGTTGTACAAGTTCTCTCTACTGAACCAGTCCATAATTAGGTCATTGTGGGAGATTGGGCATAACTTTGTCTTGAAGAATTCAAATCAGGTCAGACCTATGGCATTCGAAAGATGATTCAGAGGGCTTTGACGAGGCCAAATTTCATATATTGAAGATCCAAAATCACAGAGATAATTCAGTTTTAATATCGAGCTCCTCAAAAGAAAGAAAAAGGTGTGTATTTTTTTCGAATTGCATAATTCTTGTTTGAAATCAGTTTGAATTGATTCCAAGGGAATATTTTAGAATAGATATCAGTATTGGGTTCTAAAATGCCTCCTAAAAATAATTCAACACCCATCAAGCCTTCAGAAGGCTTTATTGTGACTCATGAGGATGAAGAAGCACAACTTGACATATCAAAATTACAAGCCTGAAGTGGACCAAATTTCTCTCTCGCAAAGAGCAACAAAAAATGAAATCAAAGTTTTGAAGAAAGGCCTGGAAGAAAAGATGGATGTTTTGAAGAAAGGAATGGATGGTTTGAAGAATGGCATGGAAGCTGGCATGGAATCTAAGATGGATGACATGGAAAAAAAAATGGAAAACATGAGAATGATCTAAAATCAGACATGGAAGGTTTGACAAAGTTAATACACTAATTTTTTCCTAATGGTGAAAAGATAGTAGAGCAAACTCATGATGAGAAAAAAATAGATTTTAATCGCGATTTCATAAAATCTAATGTTGGATGGAAGACCCACCATATTCCAAAGATGGATATGAGGAATTTTGATGGCAAGGATCCCGTAACATGGGTATTATAGATGGAGCAATATTATGATCTCAATAATGTGCAAAACACACAAAAGGTACGCATTTCAACTTTCGATTTAGAACATAATACATTTTTATGGTATCGATGGCTTTTCTCCCGTAAAAAATTTGTTGCTTGGTCAATTTTTATGGAGGAAATGATAGCACATTATGAGGATACAAAGAGCAACACCTTCTTTAGCCAATTGATAAATCTCAAACAAAAGGGTTCAGTGGTGGAGCACATTCAGGACTTCCAAAAATTGAATATAAGGGTAACTGATATTCCAGAGGAACACACTATTGATGTTTTCATAGGGACTTTAAAGGATAGCATCCAACATGAAGTTCAAATTTGGGAACCTGATTCGTTGTAGAAGGCATTCAGATTGGCAACAAAATTTAATGTAAAATTATGGCGACAAGGAAGCCTACCACTCAAATCTATAAAGATGGAAGTATTGATACTCCTAGACTTCCACAACCTACAAGGTTGACACCACAAAAATTGGAAGAAAAAAGAGCAAGAGGGCTTTGCTACAGTTGTGATCGAAAATACACTAAAGGTCATAAGTGTGCTGAGAAGAAATTATTTTACATAAATTGTGAATAGGAGGAATAAAATGAACAAGAAACTTCAAAAGAAGAGGATATACACTAGGAACCAACCCTAGAAGAAGAATAAATGAGTCTGACCATATCATGTAATGCATTGGCAGGTATTAACCCTCCTCAAACTCTCAATATAGAAGGACATATCAAGAGGAAAAAGGTAACAATGTTGATTGATTCAGGTAGTACTCATAATTTCATTCATTGTAAGGTAGCCAAGGAATTGAATTGTTTCCTATACCCAGCACCAGAATGTCAAGTGATGGTTGCAAATGGAGGAACTATAAATTGCTCTAGAAAATGTCATAATATCAAGCTAACCATCGGGGAATATGTATTGAATATTCCAATGCTTTCCATTCCAATGGGAGGTGATGATGTTGTACTAGGAGTACAATGGTTACAATATTTGGGGATAGTATCTTTTAATTTTCAAGAACTTTTATTGATTTTTTTTTTGGAAAGAAAGGAAGTCGAATTACGGGGTATTGCGGGGAATTAGGGAAATATAATAAGCTCTAAGTCATGACAAATCTTCTGAAGAAAGAACAATGAGGCATAATTGTACAATTATGCTCACTAGAAGTTCCAACATCAAAATCATCAATTTCTCCAGATCTCCAAAAAGTCTTGGACAATCATTCCAAGGTGTTTGAAACTCCCAAAAGACTCCCACCTATTCATGATCATGATCATGGTATTCATTTTATTCCAGGAAGTGTTCCTCCAAACATCAGGGCTTACATATATCCTTATGTCCAAAAGAGCGAAATTGAACGTATGATTGCAGAAATATTAGAGGCTGGTATAATTAAACCTAGTCAAAGTTCTTTCTCTACTCCAGTAGTATTGGTGCACAAGAAGGATGAATCATGGCGCACGTGTCCAGATTATAGCGATCTCAATAAGCTCACTATTAAAGATAAACTTCCCATTCCTGTGATTGATGAATTATTGGATGAATTTCAAGGATCAATTTAGTTTACCAAGTTGGATCTTTGTTCAGGATATCATCAAATTATAATGAAGATGAAGGATATTCCCAAAACAACATTTCAAACTCATGAGGGTCATTATGAATTTTTGGTCATGCCTTTTGGCCTTACCAATGCACCTTCTACATTTCAAGGGTTGATGAATTCCATTTTCAAACCCTTACTTAGAAAATTTGTGCTAGTATTGTTTGATGATATACTAATCTACAATAGTTCTTGGAAGGATCATGTTCGACATGTTGACAGGGTGCTAAATCTTTTGGAGGAGAAACAATTATATGAAAAAACATCCAAATGTTTCTTTGGAGTACAAGAGGTGGAATATCTGGGTCATATTGTATCTCATGAGGGTGTTAACATAGACCCTAACAAAATTTAAACCATTAAGGAATGGAAATTCCCCACAACCATAAAGCAGTTGTGAGGATTTCGCGTGTTAACAGGGTATTATCGCAAGTTTGTTAAGAATTATGGGAGAATAGCAGCACCTCTAACAATATTATTGAAGAAAGATGCATTTTCATGGACTCCTGAAGCAACTAAGGCCTTTGAACATCTTAAAGAGACAATGTGCCTAGTACTAGTCTTAGCTACGCCAAACTTCACAAGAACCTTTATTGTGGAATGTGATGCCTCAGGAAATGGAATTGGTGTTGTTTTAAAGAAAGAAGGAAGACCCATTGCTTTTGAAAGCTGTCCAATCAAAGGAAAGTATTTACAGAAAACTATTTATGAGAACAAAATGTTGGCAATACTATATGCACTAAAGAAATGACGACCTTACCTCATGGGAAGACACTTCAAGGTAAAAACTGATCATGATAGTCTTAAACACTTTTTGGAACAAAGACTATCTTCAAAAGAGCTACAAAAATGGGTCACAAAGAAGTTGGGTTATGGCTTTCAAATCATCTACAAAAAAGGGAAGCTAAATGTTGTCATAGATGCACTCTCAAAACAAATGAAGACGTGGAAGCATTGCTTTGTGCCATTTCTAAAGGACGAAGAAGTGTGGACACTCATTCAAAATTTGCAGCAAGAGCCTAGTACATCTGATACAATTAGCTGGAAAAATTATTCCTTATATTACAAAGATCGCTTATATATTTTTAAGGATTCCCAACTAAAACAAAATATTATTTTGGAATTGCACAATTCTCCTTTAGGACGACACTCAGGATTTTTAAAAACTTACCACAGGGTGAAGAAATATTTTTTTTGAGATGGACTTAAATCTAATATTCAAAATTTTGTGGCGGAATGTTTGGCTTGATAGCAAAATAAACTTGATACAATTAAGACCTCGGGTCTTCTACAACCTTTATCCATTCCAAGTCAACATTGGGAGGAAATTTCAATGGATTTTATCACAAGTTTACCTAAGTCCGAAGGAAAGAGTGCCATCATGGTGGTAGTTGATAGACTTACCAAGTATGCACACTTTTGTGCATTATCTCATCCATTTAAAGCAAGTACAGTTGCTTCTGCATTTATGGAAACAATTCAAAATCTACATGGAAACCCAAAGATTATTGTAAGTGACAGAGATCCCATTTTTACTAGAAATTTTTGGACGAAATTATTTTCTTGTTTGGGTACTCAACTAGCTCATAGCTCATCTTATCATCCTTAATTCGATGGTCAAACTGAGATAGTGAATAAATGTTTGGAAGGATATCTTCGTTGTTTTGTATATGATAAGCAAACACAATGGGTCAAGTGGTTACCTCTCGCTGAATGGTGGTATAACACTTCCTTCCATACTGTAGCAAAAATGACCCCATTTATGGAACTTTATGGATATCATCCAGCGTCCATCACATCATATTTAAGAGAAAAATCTAAGTTTCAAGTAGTGGAATATCACATCAAGCATCGACAAGAATTTCTCCAACTCTTAAAGGATAACCTAAATTTGGTACAAAATCGAATGAAACAACAAACATATCAACATCGCAACGAGAGAAGTTTTGATGTAGGAGACTGGGTATTTTTACTGCTAAAACCATACAAACAAATGTCCCTTAAGCAATCTAAGAAGGGTAATAAATTATCGCCAAAGTACTATGGTACTTACATGGTGTTTCTAAAGATTGGTACTATGGCATACAAATTGGAGCTTCCTGCTTCTTCGCGAGTGCATCCAGTTTTCCATGTTTCATGCTTAAAGAAGGTTATAGGTGACAAAATTCCAATTCAAACAATATTTCCAGAACATTATGAGGAAGGAAAAATCATATTGGAACCTGAAGCAGTCACAGAAACAAGAACTCAACAGCTATGAAATTGATAAATTTCAGAGTATCTCATCAAGTGGAAGAACTTACCCACTGAAGATTCTACATGGGAGGATGAGAATTTTATACGGAAGCGTTTGGTGCTACTCAAGCATTGAGGATAACACTTTTGTGAAGGAGAGGGGCATGTTAGGTCCCTATATTACTAGTATAGTCTCTTATTGTTGTTAGTGTAACCCCCTTACTAATATTGTTGTACCCCTGTAACCCCAATATTGTTATTATTGTGCCCTTACATTATTATTGTTAAGTTGGATAGGATTATATTGTGATCCCATGGACTCTTATATATAGAAGGAGGTTTTTTCATTTGTATCATCGAAGAATTGTTCATTTATGTAATGTATTGGAGGTTGCCCCCTTGAAGTGGTTGATTTCTAAGGCATTGGTCTCTCTTTTCTTCTATTTTGGAGTTGGTTTCATAACACCAACCCTCAGATGTACCCTGAATATCCATACTCTGGGATGGATTACCGGGGAGATCTTGATATGGGTCTTCTTGCTGGGTACGCTTGGGGAATGACAGGTATGATTTTATGCTTTTTTCTGCATTTTTTGAGTATTTATGATATATATGTGTATTGTGATGACATTGATACTATTTTTGTTACTCTTGCAGATGTGGGAGTGGTTGGACGTCCAATTTCTCGGTCGGTGGGACACCAACCCAACCAGAGGGTTTCAGTTTAAGGAGCTCAGCCCCAGGCTAGGGGGTAGGGTGCAGATCCGGGGCAGCTTCAAGGTGGTGATGGTGCTGGCCCTTCCTGGGAGGGGAGCAGCTCGGTTGCTGCCGAGTGTGCTACAATGATATCTTGTGCTGAGGCAGCCGAGGCACATATGGCAGAGATGGCGGAGCGGCTAGTTGCATCCGAGGCCCGAGCCACTGACTTGGCAGATGTTTGGGATTGAGTGGACAGGTTTACCTAAGGTATGTCGACTCGTGGGTTCATTGATGATCTGGATGATGTCTAGCTTGAGATATTGATGGCCCGGGAGATGGGCTATCGTCTGAATTTGCGCTGTGTGGCGGCTTCAGTTTTGGTGGCTGCCCCAGTATTGGCACGAGGTGCAGCTGTGGGTCCAGGTGGCCCACCTAGTGGGGCTTAACCGTAGAGACAATTTGTACACAGGGAAAGCACCCATTATGAGGATTCTTCCCTTATTTTTGATGACATGTGTATATGTATTTTTTGGCTGACCTGTGGGTCAGATACATGACTTGTTATTTGTACTCACACATATTTTTGGTATATATGTGAGATGTATTTTTTGCGGCTCTTGATGATGTATCTATGGTTTATATGTTTTGATGGATATTTTGTATCATTGATGGATATCTATATTTTTATGTTTTTTGGTTTTATGTATGATGGTTTATACAAGATGCATTCCAGCCTAGGATGTGGCTAGCTATGCGATCTACTCTCTGGTTTTGATTCTTGGTACATGTGTGAATGTAACTTGATCAAATTGACGGCTTAATCTTTTTTCACACAAATATTTTCTAAACAGTTGTGAATATTTTACTTCAAATTCTTGGTTTAATGGCAAAACCACTAACTAGGAATCAAGGTATTTATGCAAGTGGTGGATGCCTTGATTGAAGGCATCGCTCATGAGCCCGATGACGACATCATATTCTGCCTTATTTTTTGTAGCTGATTTGATGCATACTCCATTGGTGAAGAATGGTGATCAGTCAGAGTAGTGAATGACCCAGGCTGCTGCTGCTAGATTTTGAGACCATCGCAATGCTCCATCAACGAATACAAAATAATGGTTGGTTTGAAGATCCATTTGTGACACCAGAGCGCTTTTTTAGAACAAGACTGTGATAAAAAAACAAAGTTTTCTATGTGTATGTTATATCTATGGCTGAACCCTCTTGACCCCTATAGGTAAAATTTCTTGAGGTAGAGACCATTGACAGATTTTCTTAGGCATGTTCCGTCGGGCTCTGTCAAGATGTATGCCCCCTTGAGGAGATAGTGTTTTATTATGTAGGGACCTTTCCACAAGGTTTCTAACTTTCCTGGCCCTAGGGCTTCTTTCGCGACATCATAGCGGAGGACTAACTCCCCCTCGGTAAATGATCGAGGGGTAATATTGTGATCGAACGATGCTTTTACTCACTTTTTATGGGCCTCGTTGTGTTGGAGCGACTGTCGTCGAATTTCATCAATGATTTCTATTTTTACTAAGTGTTTCTCTAGAGGTTGGGTGTCATCGAGGAGTTCGATGGTAGCGTGTAAGTTCGGGATCTTACGTTCTATGGGAATCATGACTTCGACCCCATACACTAAGTGGAAGGGTGTGAACCTAGTAGATGCTTTCACTGTTGTGTCGTACGCCCATATGGCAGAGAAAAACATGTGGTGCCAGTATGTTTTCTGGTTATTCACCATAAGTTGTGACATTGTCTTGAGTACTTTTTTTACAGCTTCTACATGCCCATTGGATTTTGGGAAGTATAGTGAAGCGAATTCATGTGTGAATCCGAGGTGAAGAGATAGCTCCTAGAAAACCTCATTTTTGAAGTGTTTTCCATGGTTAGAGACTAACTCTTTTGGGACACCAAACTAGGCGATGACATGGTTGAACAGAAACCATGCAGCGGTTTCTCATTAGGGGAATCTTGAGGTCTAAAATGGGCCTCCTAAGAAAAAGGTAGAACCAAAATAAACTTTATAAGAACCAATAGGATTCAAGATGATGATGTCAACCATGGGGGGTGATTCTACATTTTTTAAGTAAAAGGGTAAAAAGATTAAAAAATAATAAAATAATAAAACTATTTTCAACTCATATTTTCAACTTATCTCCCTAATTTTTTACCCAAATTTCAAGCGGCAACACTCGTTGGATGAAAATTTAATTCCTCATCCAAGGAGTACCAATGTTGCATACTTTTTATTAACCCTGCTACACAAAAAATGAGAAATACATGAAAAAACGTGGTTGCAATCACGTTTTTCATGTATTTCTCATTTTTCGTGGAGCAAGATCCATCGAAAGTATGTAACATGGGTACTCCTTAGATGAGGAATTAAATTTTTCATCCAATGAGTACTCTTGTTTGAAATTTGAGTAAACACTTTGGGAGATAAGTTGAAAATACGAGTTGAAAAAGTAGTTTTTTTCTTTTTTCCCTCCAAAATTTGATGATGTAATCAAATATTATTTTATTATTTCCACTATTATTTTATAATTTCCTTAGGAGGCCCATTTTAGACCTCAAAATTCCCCTAATGGCTGTGTTGTCATATGTGGGCATGGCTTCTACCCATTTGGTGAAGTAGTCAACAACCACAATAATGTATTTGTGGTTGCCTCACAACGTGGGGTTGCAAGTCATGAAGTTGATACCCTATTTGCATAAGGGACCAGCGACTATGACGGGGTGCAGGGGAGGGGGAGGCTCTCTTACCTTGTGAGTGAAGCGTTAACATCGCTCACACCCTTTGACTGCCAAAATGCAGTCACAGAATAATGTGGGCCAAAAATATCCTATCCGCAGAAATTTTTGGGCAGTGGCCATTCCAGAGAGGTGGTTGTTGCAAGCTTCGTTGTGAAAATCATTAAGGGCTTTCTCATCTTTTTCATGAGTGAGGCATCGACATAGAATGGTATCGATGCCATATCAGTAAAGGACATCTCCCATGAGGAGGTATTAGGGGGCCTATTGGTGGATGCACCTACGGTCGTCACGGGTGAGCTTGGGTCTCAAATTTTGGGTTCATAGGAATAGGAGAATATGTTCGTACCAAGGGTCGTTAGTCGTCACTAGGAAGAGATTTTCATCCAGTAGTGAATCATTGACAGGTGATCCTTTGGTATGACTTGGGAGGTCTGTGATGAACTCAAATAAAATTAAATTCTTCTTGCTCTTTAGGGAGTGAAACTGTAAGCTGAACTCTTGCAGTATAACTATCCAGCGAGCATAATTGTTGTTCATTAAATGACGCGTGAGCATGTATTTCATGGGGTTGATATCTACGATGACTGTTGTAGTCCTTAAGATACTGTAGTGGAAAATTTTTTGGACTGCGTGTATCAATGCTAGGACAGTCTTCTCTTCGTGCCCATATCTTAATGCGGAGTCGGATAAGGTTTTAATACGTAATAAATTAAGTGTTCTTTCTCGCCGGGGCCCTCCTAGATTAAAACTCAGACCAAAGTGGTCTCGGATGCTGATAGATACATGGTTTAATCCTTATTGTAGTTTGGGGGAAAGATCAATGGTGTTGAAGATAAAGTGTCTTTCAGCATGTCAAATGATTGTTGGGCTTGATCGTCCCATTTGAATGGGATGTCCTAACGGAGGAGGCGTAGGAATCCCTGAGCACAAGTGGCATAGTCTGGAACGAATCATCTCTAGAAAATTGGCCTTTCACTGGAAGCTTTGGAGTTGCTTGAGGGTTCGAGGTGGTGGTAACTCTTTAATAGCTTGGACCTTGAGGGGTTACACTCTAATCCCTTTTTGGGACACAATAAAACCTATAATTCGTCCTTCTATGACACAGAAGACACACTTGAGGGGATTCAAGTGCAAGTTGTATTGTCGGCATCCTTAGAATATCAGTCGCAGATCCTCGAAATGATCAGATGGCTTCTTGGATCGAATAGTGAGGACGTCTAAGTAAGCGATGATGAGGTGTGCCAATTCATGAAATATACAATTCATGGCCCATTGGAAATTGGCTCTAGAATTTTTAAGACCGAATGGCATAACCTAATATGCGAGCGTACCCCATGGGGTGGTGAACACGGTCTTGTATAGGTAGGTATGTCGTATTTGGATTTGATTGTACCCAGAGAAACCATCCATGAAGGAGAGGGCCTCCTGTCCCGCGCAAGTGTCGATACCCTGGTTAATGAATGGGGTAGGATAATTGTCCTTTGGACACGCTTTGTTCAAATCGTGAAAATTAGTATAGACGCGTATGGTGCCCTGTTTTTTCATGAAGGGAACAGAGTTGGAAACCCATGATGTGTAAGCGATGGGGTATATGAACCCAGATTTGTGAAGCTTATCAATTTCTCATTTAATTTCTTCTGCCTTGGATAGGTGCAGTTGACGATGTTTCTCGCGTACTGGTGGTACATTGGGCCAAGTGTCAATGTGGTACTCTACTATAGTGGGACTAAGCCCTGGAATTTTTGTGTAATTCCATGTGAAGATATCTCGATACTCTTGAAAAAAATGGGTGTAAGAGGCTACCTCATCTAGGGAACATGTTTCGCCCAACGAGATTTCTTCAACTTTCTCAGGGTTTAGAGAGATATTCACCTTGATGGTAGGGGAAATGTTTGAAATTTTCCCTTACTTGAACGAATCGGGCTCTGGAATGGGATTTTTGAACCAATCGACCTTCCCCGATGGAAGGAAATGTTTTTATTTGATTGCATAAATCTCTTGGTTTCCTATTTTGTTAGGGTTGAACGTTTTTTCAAGAATAAAAAATGAGTGGTGATGCATTGCATCCCATGGATAATCTAGTTCTGTCGTGGCCTCAAGAATATCCTCATCTAAGTGGAATAGGGATCCTAAGGGGGATTGAGTCTACATGAGGCCATGAGGAGATGGTTTGGTCCTAACGGAGGTGGTTGATAGACATGAATAAGGTTCCATCATTGATGCAGTCAAACCAGATGCAGTTGACAGGGTGCAGATAGATTGGGTTTGCACCGTCGTTGGTATAACTACTCTCGTAGTTGTAACTGACTCGACACCTATGACTGATGAGCAGACAATACGTGTCATGGTTCTGATACACGATGATATGAATCGTATATGATGTATCGTGTCATCATGTTATGAAATTAGCTCCAAAAATAGAAGAAAAGAGAGATCAACGCCTTAGAAATAAGCCACTTCGAGGGGGAAACCTCCTTTACATTACATAAATGAAAAATTCTTGGAAGATACAAATGACAAAACCTCCTTCTATATATAATACTCCATGGAGTCACAGTACAAACCTAACTGACCTAACAATAATAATGTAAGGGCAAAATAATAATAATAATAATATTAGGGTTACAGGGGTACAACAATAACAATAAGGGGGTTATAGTAATAACAATAATGTACTATACTAGTAATATAGGGACCTAACACGCCCCTCTCCTTCAAAAAATTTTTGTCCTCTATGCTTGAGTAACTCTGGATGCTTCTGTATAAAATTCTCATCCTCCCATGTAGAATCTTCAGTGGGTAAGTTCTTCCACTTGATGAGATACTCTGAAATTGATCGATTTCGTAGTTGTCGAGTTCTTGTTTCCGTGGCTGCTTCAGGTTCCAATATGATTTTTCCTTCCTCATCAAGTTTGGGCAATATTGTTTGAACTGGAATTTTTTCCCCTATAACCTTCTTTAATCATGAAACATGGAAAACTGGATGTACTCGCGAAGAAGCAGGAAGCTCCAATTTGTATGCCATATTATCCTTCTTAGCTTTCTTGAGGGAAAATTTTTTGTATGACTGTAGCCGTAAAAATACCCAGTCTCCTACATCAAAAATTCTCTCGTTGCGATGTTGATATGTCTGTTGTTTCATTCGATTTTGTACCAAATTTAGGCTATCCTTTAAGAGCTGGAGAACTTCTTGTTGATGCTTGATGTGATCTTCCACTGTTTGAACCTTATAATTTTCTCTTAAAGAAGATGTGATGGACGGTGGATGATATCCATAAAGTGCCATAAATGGGGTCATTTTTTCTGCAGTATGGAAGGAAGTGTTATACCACCATTCAGCAAGAGGTAACCACTTGAGCCATTATGTTTTCTTATTAGATAAAAAACAAAAAAGATATCCTTCCAAACATTTATTCACTATCTCAGTTTTACCATCAAATTAAGGATGATAAGATGAGCTATGAGCTATTTGAGCACCCAAAAAAGAAAATAATTTCGTGCAAAAATTTCCAGTAAAAATGGGATCTCTGTCACTTACAATAATCTTTGGGTTTCCATGTAGTTTTTGAATTGTTTCCATAAATGCAGTGGAAACTGTGCTTGCTTTAAATGGATGAGATAATGCACAAAAATGTGCATACTTGGTAAGTATATCAACTACCACCATGATGACACTCTTTCATTTGGACTTAGGTAAACCTATGATAAAATCCATTGAAATATCCTTCCAACGTTGACTTAGAATGGATAAAGGTTGTAGAATACCCGAAGTCTTAATTGTCTCAACTTTATTTTGCTGGAAAACCAAACATTCTGCCACAAACTTTTAAATATCAGATTTAAGGCCATCCCAAAAAAAATTCTTTCTTCACCCTGTGGTAAGTTTTTTAAAATCCTCAGTGTCCTCCTAAAAGAGAAGTGTGCCATTCCAAAGGAATATTTTTTTTTAGTTGGGAATTCTTGCAAATATATAAGTGATCTTTATACCATAAGGAATCATTTTTCCAACTAAATGTATTATATGTACTAGGATCTTGCTGCAAATTTTGAACGAGTGTCCACACTTCTTCATCCTTCTTCCATTCATCCCTTGCTTCGGTTATCCAATCTGGTTGGATAATAGAAATGGCACAAAGTAATGCTTCCACCTCTTCATCCTTTCTTGAGATTGCATCTGCAACAACATTTAGCTTCCCTTTTTTGTAGATGATTTCAAAGTCATAACCATACATCTTTGTGACCCATTTTTGCTTCTCTTATGAGGATAGTCTTTGTTCCAAAAAGTGTTTAAGACTATCATGATCATTTTTTCCCTTGAAGTGTCTTCCCACTAGGTAAGGTCGCCATTTATTTAGTGCATGTAGTATTGCCAACATTTCCTTCTCATAAATAGCTTTATGTAAATACTTTCCTTTGATTGGACAAATTTCAAAAGAAATGGGTATTCCTTGCATTAAAACGCTACCAATTCCATTTCTTGAGGCGTCACATTCCACAATAAAGGTTTTTGTGAAGTCTGGCGTAGCTAGCCACATTTCCTCTTTAAGATGTTCAAAGGCCTTAGTTGCTTCAGGAGTCCATGAAAATGCATCTTTCTTCAATAATGTTGTTAGAGGTGATGTTATTCTCCCATAATTCTTAACAAAATTGCGATAATACCCTGTTAACCCGAGAAATCCTCGCAACTTCTTTATGGTTGTGGGGACTTTCCATTCCTTAATGGCTTTAATTTTTTTAGGGTCTACCTTAACACCCTCGTGTGATACAATATGACCCAAATATTCCACCTCTTGTACTCCAAAGAAACAATTGGATGTTTTTTTCATATAATTGTTTCTCCTCCAATAGTTTGAGCACCCTGTCAACATGTTGAACATGATCCTTCCAAGACCTGTTGTAGATTAGTATGTCATCAAAAAATACTAGCACAAATTTTCTAAGGAAGGACTTGAAAATGGAATTCATCAACCCTTGAAATGTAGAAGGTGCATTGGTAAGGCCAAAAGGCATGACCAAAAATTCATAATGACCCTCATGAGTTCAAAATTTTGTTTTCGGAATATCTTTTGTCTTCATTCTAATTTGATGATATCCTGAACGAAGATCTAACTTAGTAAAATAAATTTCTCCATGTAACTCATCCAATAATTCATCAATCACGGGAATGGGAAATTTATCTTTAATAGTGAGCTTATTGAGCTCCCTATAATCCTAACACATACACCATGATTCATCCTTCTTGTGCACCAATACTACTGGAGTAGAGAAAGAACTTTGACTAGGTTGAATTATACTAGCCTCTAACATTTATGCAATCATACGTTAAATTTATCTCTTTTGGACATAAGGATATCTATAAGGCCTGATGTTTGGAGGAACACAACCTGGAATAAAATGAGTAGCATGATCATGATCACGAATAGGTGGAAGTCCTTTGGGAGTTTCAAACACCTTGGAATGATTGTCCAAGACTTTTTGGACATCTGGAGAAATAGATGATTTTGATGTTGGAACTTCTAGTGAGCATGATTGTGAAATTATGCCTCGTTGTTATTTCTTCAGAAGCTTTGTCATGATATTAGACCTTATCATCTTTCCTGGCTTCCCTGGGATACCCCGTAATTCGATTTACTTTCCTTCTGAAAAAAAATTCAAGAAAAGTTCTCAAAAATTAAAAGTTATCATCCCTAAAGATAGTAACCATTATACTCCTAGTACAACATCAGAACTTCCGATTGCAATGAAAATTATTTGACTATTAAATACATATTCCTCCATGGTTAGCTTGATATTAAGGCATTTTCCAAAGCAATTTATAGTTCCTCCATTGGCAACCATCACTTGACATTCTGGTGCTGGCTATAGGAAACAATTCAATTCCTTGGCTACCTTACAATGAATAAAATTATGGGTACTACTCGAATGAATCAAAAATATTACCTTTTTCGTATTGATATGTCCTTCTCTCTTGAGAGTTTGAGGAGTGGTAATTCCTACCAATGCATTACATGATATGGTTCGACTCATTTCTTCTTCTTCTAGGGTTGGTTCTTGGTGTATATCCTCTTCTTTTGAAGTTTATTTTTTATTTTCTTCCTCCTCTTAACAATCTATGTAAAATAATTTCTTCTCAACACACTTATGACCTTTAGTGTATTTTCTATCACAACTATAGCAAATCCCTTTTGCTCTTTTTTCTTCCAATTATTGTGGTTTCAACCTTATAGGTTGTGTAAGCCTAGGAGTAGCAACACTTCCATGTTTATCGATGTGATTGATAGGATTCCTTGTCATCATAATTTTCCATTAAAATTTTCTTTCCAACCTGAATGCCTTCTCTAATGAATCAGGTTCCCTAACACAGACTTCATGTTGGATGCTATCCTTTAAAGTCCCTATCAAGTCATCAATCTTGTGCTCCTCTGGAATATCATTTACCCTTATATTCAATTTTTGGAAGTCCTGAATGTGCTCCACCACTAAACCCTTTTGTTTGATATTTATCAATTAGCTAAAAAAGGTGTTGCTCTTTGTATCCTCATAATGTGCTATCATTTCCTCCGTAAAAATTGACCAAGTGACAAATTTTTTACAGGAGAAAATCCATTGATACCATAAAAATGTATTTTGTTCTAAATGTAAAGTTGCAATGTGTACCTTTTGTGTGTTTTGCACATTATTGTGATCAAAATATTGCTCCATCTGTAGTATCCATGTTACGAGATCCTGGCCATCAAACTTCCTCATATCCATCTTTGGAATATGGTGGTTCTTCAATCCAACATTAGATTTTATGAAATCATGATTAACATTTATTTTTTTCTCATCATGAGTTTTCTCTACTATCTTTCCACCATTAGGAATCATTTCTTGTATTGGCCTTGTCATCAAACCTTCCATGTCTTCTTTTATATCATTCTTCATGTCTTCCATGTTGCCTTTCATTTTTTCATTGATCTTAGCTTCCATTCCATCCATCTTAGCTTCCATGTCGGCTTCCATGCCATCCATCTTATCTTCCACGTCATTCTTCAAACCTTCCATGCCTTTCTTCAAAACATCCATCTTAGCTTCCACGCCTTTCTTTAAAACTTCAATTTCATTTTTTTTTTCTCTTTGCGAGAGCGAAATTTGGTGCACTTTCCCTTGTAATTTTGATATGTCATGTTGCACTTCTTCCTCTTCATGAGTCATAGTAGAGCCTGTTGGGGTTCCCATGTTTTGGCCAGGTTGACAGAGACCAAAAGATGAGACAACATAGAACCACTTTGGGACCTTAGGATCTAGCCCTCCTAGGTCCAGAGAGGGATCTCTCAATACAAGTCAAAGGATATGTCCTTGAAGCTCTAAGTTATGATTTTAGGCTAGTTGTAGGCTCAGGGTTGTTGGTTTGATTGTTTGTGTTTGGTTGTTGGAGGTCAGGAAAGGAAGGTCCAATATAAGGCAAGGATGGGCAAAGAGGAAGACTAAGAAAAGGCAGATAACTCAGAGAACATCAAAGCCATTGGGCTATGGAGTCAAGAAAGGATTTATTTGTAATCAATGCGCAAGATTTCAATTGGGCTAGTCATCTAGAGCATTTGGATCTTGAGGAGATATTTGGAATGGGACATTGAGGACAGCAAATGAAAAGGAGAACCAACCAACTCTGTCTATAGATCAGGTCAGAGGTCTTTTAACTCCAGACCTGCTGGGACAAAATCAGAAGGCAACACAAGGGATCTTAGAAAGGTTAACTGGTTGCACAAGGATCCTAATGAACAGGGCTAATACTAATCCCCAGCGTTCCCAAACCTTCCAGCTAAATCCTACCAAGAACATCTGAACACGGATTTCATCAACTCATACATCAGAGAGCAGGAAATAACATCCACTACACTGGTTAAATCAATCGAAATCAATATTTAGATACACGTATAAGCATAAAACATTGAGGCAGGGAGAGCAGGAAATATAGGGCACCTATCAAGGGGTGAATCCTATATTATACTTCTGTTGCCTACCAGCAGAAATGAAATGAAATGTAGCATGCAATGAGAGCAAGTCAATCACAAATACAGAGAAAGAGGAAACATCACCAGCTTCTTTAGATCAGGATCCAAAGAAACATGCTTGTCATATTAAAAACAACACCAATCAGGTACATCATAGCCCATAGCTTGAACATTCAATCTGAATACATCTAGTCTCAGTCTATCTTACAATATTACACAGAGAACTTGTCTCAAGAGGGACAATGCTTGCGTTTCACTGATATCTCATCAACAACCTTTACAATGTTTCTTTCTGTGTTTTATAGCAGTGGGAACACAAAGATCGACCGAAGAAGGTAGGTGAACATTGAATGTCACATTTAAACACAACAATGAATGCAAGGCTAAAGCCCATTCTACTTGACATGATGTATGTTTAATCTCTGCCACTTTCCATGTGGGAGAAAGATCTGCTCTGGATATGATCTTGACATTTTGGTCGAAGTACTCCTGGTGTCGTAAACAAAAAATAAAATAAACTGCTGAAAGGTCTGTCTCATAAATGTTCTGGCGTTTTTAGGTCTGTTGTCTAGTGGAAAACACTTCAGGGACATGGTGCATAATAAAAGATGTATGGGCGCCATGTACTTGATGAAGAAAAAAGATTCTGCTGATGAAAAACCCTGATATTACCTTTTTCCTGTGCTCGGGATCCTTTGATCGATCCTCGGGGTCTGTAATCTGCTGCTTTGTCTCTGAAAACATTGACTTAGGGCTCGAGATCTTCATTAGCTTGCCTTAATCTTCCTGCTTGTACTTGGAATGCTTTGCCGCTTTATTTTGGTTCTGACAGGGTAGCTCGGGTCTTGATGGCACTGAAAGGTTTTCAATATTCGAGATCTGCTTTTCCTTGACACAAATCCTGCCATCCACTTTCTTTGACTACCCCATGGCAGTACCAACTCTTGGATTTAATACTGTCTGCACAGCTTTTCCATGTATAATCATGGCGGTCTTTCACCTATGGAAACCCTGCAAAACAACGAACTGTGAAGAAAAAACATGGGCAGGAACGGTGAAGGTGACAAGGACTACGAACATGGCTACGCTGATGAGATGGAGGAGAAGATTGTGGAAGAAATGGTGAAAATCACTCTGGTATATGGTTGGCGGAGCATAAAGAGAATAAACGCGAAAAATGAATGAAAAACACGTAAATAAACCAGTTTATGTAATGGACCAGGAATATGTACGGAGGGTACTTGTGGCAATGACGTGGCGAGACGGGGTGACAGGGCGAGGCGGGAGACCGTGGAATGGTCAACAGCGCATGGACAGATCTGGATAGTCGATCGGGCGGAGATCGACGACGGGGAGCGACGGACGGAGGGTCAGCTGGTACGATGGACGGAGGTTAAACAGTGCGTGGCTCAGATGGACGATAGCCGTTGGATGAAGGGCTTTGGATCGGACAGCTCTTAGCAATTCCGCTACCCGGCCACCAACCAAACATTAATGCGCGAAATGAGAGCGGGTTTGCCGCTGTACAGGGGACACGCGGCCAGCGCTGAATGGAATCGCTGGTCGCTCGGAGAAAACCACTTATGCGGATGAGTGGTGCGGAAAAAACCACATGGTTTTGGAAAAGCGCAGGCGGGCGGGGACCACTGTTTCGGGTGAGCACTGCGTCGTCGGATCCAATGTTTAACGGACGGTGGAGATCTATCGAAAAATCAAACCGGCAGTAAACCTTTACAACCCAAAAATGTGATTTATTAAAGGTTTTTTTATGATTTTTGGGCGGAAAAAGGGTTGGAGGGGATAAGCGCTCAACGGGTTTAGCGAGTGGTCCTGGCGCTGGGTCTCATGGGAGAGAAAAGTGCGGCAGTTAATGGAGAAAGGGGCTAGGCTTAATATAAGGTTTAAAGTGGGTCTTTCAAGCCTTTCTGATGTAATTTGAGGCTGTGGGAGGGCAATGATAGAAGGACCAAGGTGTATTTGAATGAAACAAAGGGTGTATGGAGAATTTGATGGGGATTTTGGAGGGGTTTAGGGGGGGAATGTGGTGTTTGCAGTGATACGAGGGGCAATGTATGGCCTTTCTGGAAAAGGGGCAGCAGATAGGTTTTATACAAGGCAAAGTGCTCAGAGACTTCAAGGAGAATGGATTTTCAGGGAAAGGCATTCCTTGAAGGCTCCACAATCATTCAACCCCCAGCTTGCTTGTCAAGAATTTCATAGGGGGGCTAACAGTGGCTCCACATGGGGATGGCTACTCCTTGGAGGAGTCAAGAAACCAGAGATGATATTTGGAAAAGGCCAGTTGCTTGCTGTCATAAGCCATCTCTTCTTCAATTTTAGCTGCCACAGTATGATAGGAACATCAGAAAAAATATTTCCCAACCAATCTACCTACCCAAACTACAGTTCTACAATTTTCCCTTGGGTGCGTTTGAACTAGCAGACCCTTTACATTATTTTATTTTGAAAGCGAAAACAAACCTACTCTAAATCTACCCTTATTTTCTCCATGAGGCCAGATTGGACTGTTGGCCTCATCTATTTCTCTACCTAATCTAATACCTGCTGGGATTAAACTGTCCAGCAGGTTCCTTCACCTACATTCTAAGACAGGAAATTTAAAAACAGCCAAGTTAGGATTAGACTATCTGACTTGCTGGACAGAAACTTGTAGAAGACAAAACTATGAAGGCATGGGATTCTGCAATTTTGGAACATCCTTCTTTCTCTGTGACTCAGGTTTTGAGCATATTTGAGTCACTTCTTTTCTTCGATTTCAGCTCTGGTTTTGGGCATGTTAGAGCTGATTCTGCTTTTCCCTGCTGATCCAAATTTTGAGCATATTAGGACCAGCTTCCTTGCTTCTTGTATGGACTGATCTTGAGGTAGGATATCTTCATGAGCCTCATCTTGAGAATTTTTCTGAGCAAGAGCAAACTCCAGACCAAGACTGTCATACATGCCTTGCTTTTTCACTTGGTCTGGAGTATGCACTTACTCTGGAAAATGCATGGGCTTATCTGGATCTGTTCTTTGCACTTTAAAGGTCCATGTTTTGAGCATGTCTGGACCTGTCCTTTCACTCCATTTTTTTGGCATATTTTCTCTCTTTTTTCTTGAAAATAAAGATTGCAATGGTATGTACAATGGAAATGAAACTGGAAATGAAAAATTAGCAGAAATAGTGTTTGAGCATCCTTCCATTGACAGGACCCCCAAACAACTCTGTACCATCAAGTTCTTGTAAGAAAAACACATTAGGACCCACAGTGGCCTGGATGACAAATGGACCTTGCCACAAGCAGTAAAATTTGCCATGTTTTCCCTTGTCCTCTCTTCTTGAATCCCATCTCAGAACTTTATCTCCAACCTTGAAATCTGAAACTTTAGCTCTTTTGTCAAACTGTCTTTTGATGCTTTCTTGGATACTGACAGCTCTGCTATAAACCTGCTCCCTTGTTTGCTGCAAATGAATAGTTTCACTGATTCTTCTGATCATGTTGTCTTCCTCTGATTGGATCTCCTATACAAGTTTGATCACTGGAACTACAAAACTAGTAGGAAAAATTGCTTCAGTCCCATAAACCAGCTCGAAAGGTGCCATGCCAATGGATTTCTTTGTGGTGAGCCTGTCAGCCCACAAAGCATGCACCAACTTTTTATGCCATGACCTTTTGTTCTCTTCCAGCAGCTTCTTAATGATTGTAACTAGGCTTTTATTTGATGATTCAGCTAGGCCATTACCTTGGGGGTAATAGGCAGTTGAATGTCCAAGTGCTATTCCGTACCTGTGATAGAAATCAACCATTCTTTTGGATCCGAAGGCAGCAGCATTGTCAGTGATTATTTTCCTTGGACAGCCAAACCGAGACAAGATGAAGTCTTCTAGGAACCTAATAATGACAGAATCAGTGGCATTCCTAGTGGGTATGGCTTCTATCCATTTAGTGAAGTAATTTGTGGCAGTTAGGATCCATTTGTGTTGCCCAGAAGAAGGAGGGTGAATTTCCCCTATAAAGTCTAGGCCCCATTGCATGAAGGGACCTTCTATGGTGATAGGTTGTAGGGGAAGGGGAAGGAATTTTCTTTTACCTTCAAAGATCTGACATTGGTGGCAAGTGGTTACCATTTTATGGACATCATTAAACAGCGTAGGCCAATAATAACCAGCCCTGAGTATTTTATTTGCAGTGGCTTTCCAACTCAGGTGACCTCCACATTCCCCGGCATGGAATTCTTGTTTGATTCTTTCAGCTTCAGTTTTAGACAAACATTTCAGTAAGAGGCCATTTGGATTTTTCCAATATAGACTTTCATTCATAATGTAGTAATTTCGAGCTTTGAGTTTTATGAATCTGGCCTTTGTTTTGGACAGTTCTGGAGGGGCATTGAGGTTAGTGAGCACGTAAAGGATATCAGTATACCAAGGAGAGTTCTGAAACTTCTCCTCAATAGTTGGATGGGGCAATCCTTCCTGCTCATTTAGGGAATTTATCATGTTAATGTCAAGGGCCTGCAAGTTTGATTCAGCCATTAACTGGGCCAAGCCTTGACTTTTGATCAGCTTAGTGGGTTTTATTTCAAAGTCGTATTCCAATATTGTTGCAATCCATTTGCCCCTTTTCCCATCAGGGTCTTGGGACAAGACATCTTTGACCACTATACTTGGCACGAAAGCAACGGTGTGAGAATGTAGAATGTACACCCTAAAGTCTTTTAAGGCCTTAATCAGGGCATAGGCCTGCTTTTCCATGATGCTGTACTTTAAGGGTGCATCTCTTAAGGCTTTACTGAAGAAAGCTATAGGCTGTTCATTACCTTCTGAATTTTTCTGCAGCAAAACTGCAGCTATGGTGTGTTGGGAAGCAAATGAAAAGATCAGAAAATCTTTTGAGAAGTCAGGGCTAATAAGGACAGGGGCCTGAGTGAGTGCAAGTTTTAATGACTCAAAAGATTTCTTGGCTTCAACAGTCCACTTAATTCCTGCACCTTTCTTTAAAATTTCAGTCATTTTTCTAAGGTGCTCAGCAAGGTTGGGAATGAACCTCCTAAGGAAATTGATCTTCCCTATGAAGGACTGCAATTCCTTGATTTTTATTGGATGTGTAATTTGAAGTATTCCCTCAACTCGCTGTGGGTCTATCCTAATCCCTTTCTCAGATATAATGTGGCCAAGAAGTTTACCTTCTTGCAACCCAAAAATAGTCTTCTTAGGATTTAGGGACAGACCATACCTTCTACATTTTTCAAAAACTTTTCTCAGATGTTTCATATGTTCTTCTTCAGTTTTAGAAAAGACAGTCAAGTCATCCAAGTAGATAAATATAAAGTGTCCAATCTCATCTGAGAAAGCAATATCCATTGCTTGCTGGAAGGTAGCTCTAGCATTCATCAATCCAAAGGGCATTTTCACATACATGAAGGTGCCCCATGGGGTGGTAAAAGTTGTTTTGAGTTGATCTTCTGGGAGTACCAGAACTTGATTATATCCTGAAAAACCATCAAGCAGGGAGACTCTCTTAGAGCCTACTACCTTTTGTAGGATATGCTCCATTCTAGGCAAAGGGTAGTTGTCTTTCAGGGAGGCTCTATTGAGGTTTTTGAAGTCTATGCAAAGTCTAATCTCATCTGTTTTCTTCCTCACAGCCACTAAGTTTGACACCCAATCAGAAAACCTTACAGGGACTATAATGCCTGCATCATACATCTTTTTAATTTCCTTCTCTACTGCAGGCAATTGTTTTGGATTAATCCTACGGAGTTTTTGTCTGAAAGGCTTTTGATTTTCCTTTAGTGGTATCTTGTGTTGTATGGTGTTGGTGTCATAGGCTTTTAAATCTTCATAGCTCCATGCAAACACATCAATGAATTCCTTAAACAGTTCAATGTATTTCTTCTTCATGTCTGTAGGTATAGATTTAGCCAGTTTAATCATTTTGGGTTTGTCTTCAGTGCCAATGTTGCATTCTTCAACATCAGAATCAGCATGTTCAATTGTGGGCTTTTTTGCTACGTCATCAAAGTCAAAAAGGTCCTCTAAGGGTGCCAGGCCTCTCGGTATGTTCTTATCTTTGGCCTGTAGCACCTCTACCTCTTCGGTATCTGCGTTTTCGCAATTTTCGGTTGGATTTCCAGTTTGCTCAGAAAAAGAATTTATTTCTATGTTACAGGGTGTTTCTTGTTCATCTGGGGGATCCTCGCTTGGGCAGCTATCGTCATAAATCGAGTCTAAATTAGAAAATTCAAACTCATTCCTGCCCACCAGGAAATCTTCTATCTATTTGTCTCCTTCAAAGACCTACCAATATTTTTCATTGTCTGGCACTGCAGGCCTGAATTTTGTCTGAATGATGATTTTTTGGTCAATTGGGGCCTTAGGATATGAGCTAGCTAGGCAAGCTAATCCATTTGCTATTGTATTTTGACCCCTAGGAATGAACACTAACTCATATTCAACGAACGTTTTCAGCAAATCCAGAGTGTCATTCCTGTATGCCCTAAGCCTAGGGTGTTTTGCTGAATATTCGCCATTCACCTGTTTGATCACTAATTCTGAGTCTCCTCTCACAGCTATCCTACGGGCTCCTAATTTCTTCAATAGATTCAGACCGAGGATGAGAGCCTCATACTCTGCAACATTATTCGTGCATTTGAAATGCAGATTCACAGCATGGCTCTCTGCGCGGTCATTATCTATGTTACGTAACCACACTCCTGCCCCAGCGTTTTGCCTAGTACAGGACCCATAGAAATTCATTTCCCACGAGGTTTCGTCATTATGTTGCGTTGTGGGGTCTGTATCAGGTTCTAAATTTTTTTGTAGTTCATTATTGGTATGGCGGTCAGGGAGGTGGCTAGCTTGTTGTTTTCGTTTTGTTTCTTTTTTCCTCAGAGTTACATTTTCAGTGTTTTTCACATGCGCCTCTTCATCGTATTCTTCTAGAGTAGCCATTATGTTGAAATCCATGAGCTCTACGTTTGTGTCTCCATTATCTGATCTCGGCTCTTCTGAGGATTGGTCATTGTAGAGAATGAAAGAGTCTAGATCTGTATGTACAGAGTATAATGGTGAGTTTTCAGGTTTCTCGGGGCTACTGACTAAGAATTTCATCTGAGACTCTCTATACAGTCTTCTAAGTTGGCCAAATATAGGGATAGTGGCATAAGAACCATCCATCTGCATTGTTCCCTGCAGTTTGGCTCCCCATGATCTTGACAATAGCATGCCATACTTGGGTGGCACATCTGCCACCACAACATCCATGACCATACACTTAGCAGGGATCTGGGTCAAGCTCACACATAAGTCTTTGATTAGGCCTAGGCATTTTACTCTGCTAGAGTCAAATGAATACAGATCTTTGTAAGGTCGGGTTATCTCTAGGCCTAGCCTCTCCATCACTACCTTAGGCATTAAATTATGTGATGCTCCAGAATCATGCATGGCATTGTGGAGTATTTTGTCATGAATGTTAAGACTGATATAAAAAGGTGGAACTACCCCTTCCTGAAATTTTCCCTCAATCTTTGGACCAAATAGGAGGGCAGGTTGAGCATCGTTCAAATTTACAGAATCATTTATTTCTCCCAGATTCAATGCTTTCAAAATTTGGCCTTTGTACATGTTCTAAGTGGCCAGCTCAGATAATGGTACAGAGATTTTGATTTTTGCAATATCACTCTCTAGATTGAAAGTGGACTGGACCTTTGTAATGCTCAATTCTGTTTTATTTTCTACTGCTTTAGTAGCTAAATCGGTTTGTGATTTATCACTATGTACAAGGTTTGGAACAGTTGTATCAGGAGCACTAACTGAAGTGCTAGCACTGCTGGTTGGTTGACCTTGTTTTCCAGAGTCCTGATTGTCCTTCTCCTTATGTTTACCAGAACTTTCAGCTGCTGTTTTGTTGTCTGCAACAGATGCTTTAGAGGATTTATCAGGTCTTTTCTTGATGGTTACCTCAGGAGTCTTTGTTTTGGAAGTATCTTGGCTTTTCTTGCTCCTAAGTTCATATTGTTCTCGGACCTGCATCATGGCATTTTCAAATCCTAGTCTGTAATCTTCAGTTTCTAACCATTCCTCGTCCCAATATGAGGGTGAGGGGTGATCTTCCTCTGAATCACAGTTAAGGACCGAATCCTCCGATTCAAACATGTTTATTGCATTCCCTTCAGATTCTTCAATGATTCCCTCGTCCTCATCTAAAAAGTTTTCTTGAAATGGGGGAATAATTTGTTGGTCTGACTCTCTTTGTCTGTTGGGAACAACATTGTTTCTTCTAATGTTTTGGTTCTGGTTTCTGTTTTGGTTGTTGTTTTGGACAACCACCCTCTTTATCATTTGTTGCAGTTCTTCCACATTTTTAGACAGTCTATCACATTTGGGATCAGATGTGGAAGCTACGTTGTCATCCCTATATGTTACCCTTTTTTCAGCTTTTAGTCTTGCCCTCTTTTCCATTAATTTTGCTTCTATGGTTATGGCTCCCTTTTGCATGTCTTCCAATGTGTTATA
Source organism: Pinus albicaulis (assembly GCA_034641835.2). Taxonomy (NCBI): domain Eukaryota; kingdom Viridiplantae; phylum Streptophyta; class Pinopsida; order Pinales; family Pinaceae; genus Pinus; species Pinus albicaulis. The sequence continues at coordinate 238,012,434 of CM076584.1, read as the reverse complement.
TTCTTTATCTATGAGCTCGTAGGCCATGTCAGCGTCAAATCCCTCAGGGTATTTAGCTAGGGCCATTCCTTGTGGAGGTTTCATGTGTGGAGGGAGGGCATTGTAAATGCTATTGAATCTGGTGGTGTAATCGTGAACACTCTCTCCCACGTTCCTCTTAAGGGACATGTATTCTGCTAGGAGCTGACGCGGGTTTTCTCTAACCTCCCATTTGTTTTTGAAGGTCTGGTATAATGCAGGGAGATCTTGAATACTGCCAGGAGGCATATTTTTAAACCACTTTTTCACCTCACCCCCTAAACTTTGGGCAAAGATTCTCATTTTGATTGTCTCATCATCAATTTCCATATAATCAAAAGAATCCTTCATCTTATCTACATGCTGCTGAGCTGTGATGGACTCTTTAGCAGTGAAGTGTGGGATTTTTTATTGATAATCATTTGGTAAGGGTAACAAAGGTTGGGGTAGAACTAAAGGTGCATACCAGGCTGCCATGTTAATTTTCTGATGAGGTATAGGGTTGGCTTGAGCAGCTGGTATTTGGATGACAGGGATATTGGGACCAGCAGGAGTTTGCTGAGCAGATCTAGGGTGGGAGAGCCCCAAGTTTTGAATGAAGTGGATATCAGGTGGTGTAGATGGAGGGGTTCCACTATCCTTAGATTCTTGACCACTATGAGATGGTGTACTGTGAGGCCCGAGGCCTTGCTGGTCTAAGTGATCGAATGACCTAGTTCTAGGTAATCTGTTAGGTAAGTCTAGGTCCGAGAGGTAATGCGATAGAGCTGTTAGGTCTTCTGGTACAGAATTAGCTCTAAGAATGTGGCTAGAAATAGTTGGTCTTTTAGGTGTAGGAGCTCCTTTGAGGATACTCGCTAGATTTTCAACTATTTCAGGTGGGACTGGGTTGGGATAAGCTCTTGTATGGATGGTTCTGAAAGCCAGAATGTTGTTTCTAAGCTAAGCAGCTTAACCCTACTTGCCTCTTCTACTGTGTTTAATGTTGTCTTAGGGACTGGTCTCGGCCCAGTGGAGTCTATTGTGAAACCAAGACAATCAGCAGGCCTACTGATCACCAGTGGAGTCTTTTTGTTTAGGAACAATGGAGTCACCAGGTGGAGGGTTTAGGATGTTTCTAGGGGATACACTGTCCACCACAGTGCTCAGGCACTATCACCTTTCATGAATCTCCTTTAAAACATCTAGATCCAACCAGAGATTGACTGGGAGGGCATTTACCAAATATGTCACCTCTGAAAAGAGGATGAGATCTGGAGGCTACCTGGCCCTTTCCAGGCTCTGTCTAAGAGTATGGTGGATATTCAATAACGGAGGTCGATTCAGGAAAGGAGTGACTTACTGTCAACCTGACCAGAGTTCTAAGTTTCTGAAGTTCTAGATGTAGTGAGATGAAACTCATTCATTCCCCAGTGGAGTCGCCATTATGTTGGGGTTCCCATGTTTTGGCCAGGTTGACAGAGACCAAAAGATGAGACAACATAGAACCACTTTGGGAACTTAGGATCTAGCCCTCCTAGGTCCAGAGAGGGATCTCTCAATACAAGTCAAAGGATATGTCCTTGAAGCTCTAAGTTATGATTTTAGGCTAGTTGTAGGCTCAGGGTTGTTGGTTTGATTGTTTGTGTTTGGTTGTTGGAGGTCAGGAAAGGAAGGTCCAATATAAGGCAAGGATGGGCAAAGAGGAAGACTAGGCAAAGGTAGATAACTCAGAGAACATCAAAGCCATTGGGCTATGGAGTCAAGAAAGGATTTATTCGTAATCAATGCGCAAGCTTTCAATTGGGCTAGTCATCTAGAGCATTTGGATCTTGAGGATATATTTGGAATGGGACATTGAGGACAACAAATGAAAAGGAGAACCAACCAACTATGTCTATAGATCAGGTCAAAGGTCTTTTAACTCCAGACCTGCTAGGACAAAATCAGAAGGCAACACAAGGGATCTTAGAAAGGTTAACTAGTTGCGCAAGGATCCTAGTGAACAGGGCTAATACTAATCCCCAGTGTTCCCAAACCTTCCAACTAAATCCTACCAAGAACATCTGAACACGGATTTCATCAACTCATACATCAGAGAGCAGGCAATAACATTCACTACACTGGTTAAATCAATCGAAATCAATATTCAGATACATGTATAAGCAGAAAACATTAAGGCAGGGAGAGCAGGAAATATAGGGCACCTATCAAGGGGTGAATCCTATATTATACTTCCGTTGCCTACCAGCAGAAATGAAATGAAATGTAGCATGCAATGAGAGCAAGTCAATCACAAATACAGAGAAAGAGGAAACATCACCAGCTGCTTTAGATCAGGATTCAAAGAAACATGCTTTTCATATTAAAAACAACACCAATCAGGTACATCATAGCCCATAGCTTGAAAATTCAATTTGAATACATCTAGTCTCAGTCTATCTTACAATATTACACAGAGAACTTGTCTCAAGAGGGACAATGCTTGCATTTCACTGATATCTCATCAACAACCTTTACAATGTTTCTTTCTGTGTTTTATAGCAGTGGGAACACAAAGATCGATCGAAGAAGGTAGGTGAACATTGAATGTCACATTTAAACACAACAATGAATGCAGGGCTGAAGCCCATTCTTCTTGACATGCTATATGTTTAATCTCTGCCACTTTCCATGTGGGAGAAAGATCTGCTCCGGATATGATCTTGACATTTTGGTCGAAGTACTCCTGGTGTCGTAAACAAAAAATAAAATAAACTACTGAAAGGTCTGTCTCATAAATGCTCTGGTGTTTTCAGGTCTGTTGTCTGGTGGAAAACACTTCAGGGACATGGTGCATAATAAAATTTGTATGGGCGCCATGTACTTGATGAAGAAAAAATATTCTGCTGATGAAAAACCCTGATATTACCTTTTGCCTATGCTCGGGATCCTTTGATCGATCCTCGGGGTCTGTATTCTGCTGCTTTGTCTCTGAAAACATTGACTTAGGGCTCGATATCTTCATTAGCTTGCCTTAATCTTCCTGCTTGTACTTGGAATGCTTTGCCGCTTTATTTTTCGTTCTGACAGGGTAGCTCGGGTCTTGATGGCGCTGAAAGGTTTTCAATATTCGAAATCTGCTTTTCCTTGATGCAAATCTTGCCAGCCGCTTTCTTTGACTACCCCATGGCAGTACCAACTCTTGGATTTAATACTGTCTGCATAGCTTTTCCATGTAGAATCATGGTGGTCTTTCACCTTTGGAAACCCTGCAAAACAACGAACTATGAAGAAAAAACATGGGCAGGAATGGTGAAGGTGACGAGGACTACGAACATGGCTACGCTGACGAGTTGGAGGAGAAGATTGTGGAAGAAATGGTGAAAATCACTCTAGTATATGGTTGGCGGAGCATAAAGAGAATAAACGTGAAAAATGAATGAAAAACACGTAAATAAACCAGTTTATGTAATGGACCAGGAATATGTACGGACGGTACTTGTGGCATTGACGTGGCGAGACGGGGTGACGGGGCGAGGTGGGAGACCGTGGAATGGTCAACAGCTCATGGACAGATCTAGACCGTCGATCGGGCGGAGATCGACGGCGGGGAGCGATGGACGGAGGGTCAGCTGGTACGATGGACGGAGGTTAAACAGTGCGTGGCTCGGATGGACGACAGCCGTTGGATGAAGGGCTTTGGATCGGATAGCTCTTAGCAATTCTGCTACCCGGCCACCAACCAAACATTAATGCGCGAAATGAGAGCGGGTTTTCTGCCGTATCGGGGACACGTGACCAGCGCTGAATGGAATCGCTGGTCGCTCGGAGAAAACCACTTATGCGGATGAGTGGTGCGGAAAAAACCACATGGTTTTGGAAAAGCGCAGGCAGGCGGGGACCACTGTTTCGGGCGAGCACCGCGCCATCGGATCCGATGTTTAACAGACGGCGGAGATCTACCGAAAAATCAAACCGGTGGCAAACCTTTACAACCCAAAAATGTGATTTATCAAAGGTTTTTTATGATTTTTGGGCGGAAAAAGGGTTGGAGGGGATAAGCGCTCAACGGGTTTAGCGAGTGGTCCTGGCGCTGGGTCTCATTGGAGATAAAAGTGCGGCGGTTAATGGAGAAAGGGGCTAGGCTTAATATAAGGTTTAAAGTGGGTCTTTCAAGCCTTTCTGATGTAATTTGAGGCTGTGGGAGGGCAACGATAGAAGGACCAAGGTGTATTTGAATGAAACAAAGGGTGTATGGAGAATTTGATGGGGATTTTGGAGGGGTTTAGGGGGGGAACGTGGTGTTTGCAGTGATACGAGGGGAAATGTATGGTCTTTCTAGAAAAGGGGCAGCAGATAGGTTTTATACAAGGCAAAGTGCTCAGAGACTTCAAGGAGAATGGATTTTCAGGGAAAGGCATTCCTTGAAGGCTCCACAATCATTCAGCCCCCAGCTTGCTTGTCAAGAATTTCATAGGGGGGCTAACAGAGCCTTTTGAAGGCTCAATGGGTGTTGAATTATTTTTAGGTGGTATTTTAGAACCTAATATTGATATCTATGCTTCAATATGCCCTTGGAATCACTTCAAACTTATTTTTCACACAAGAATTATGCAAGTCAAAAAAAAATACACACCTTTTTCTTGCTTTTGAGGAGCTCGATATTGAAACTGAATTATCTCTGTGATTTCATACCTTCAATATCTAAAATTCAGCCATGTAGTAGCCCTTTGAATCTTCTTTCGAATGCCATAGGTCTGACCTGATTTGGATTCTTCAAGGAAAATTTATTCTCAATCTCCCACAATCACCTAATTATGGATTGGTTCAGTAGAGCGAACTTGTATGACATGCCATGTGTCCTTGTTTCCTCTTTCAGCTCTAAAATTGATTCATAGGAAACTACAATCTGTTTACTTGTGGTCACTTTTTACATAATTCTAATCTGATGCTCAGAGAGAGAGTTATGACGATTTTCCCACGGTCACCTCTTTGAGATGAAATTTGGGTGCCTGAAAAAACCCTAACTTCCAAAGATAATATCGCCGAAAGTATTGCGAACCAAGATCTAAAATTTTTACATGACGTTCCTCAGGATTTCGGGTTCGCTCTGTCAAAATTTATGCTTCTTAACCTTCTTAAAAAAAAATTTATAGCCACAATTCCACAATGACCTGTTTTAGGTGAAATTCGGGAGTCTAAAAAAACCCTAACTTCCACATATCATATCTCTGAAAATATTGCGAACAAAGATCTAAAATTTTTACAAGACATTCCTTAGGATTGTGGCTTCACTCTATAAACATTTCAGCTTCTTAACCTTCGTAGAAAAAATGTTATAGCGAAAATTCCATGATGACCTATTTGGAGCAGCAAAACCCTAGAATCCAAAGCTCTGATACCAAATGTTATGAAACTAGCTCCAAAAATATAATAAAAGAGAGATCAATGCCTTAGAAATAAGCCACTTCGAGGAGGAAACCTCCCTTACATTACATAAATGAAAAATTCTTGGATGATACAAATGAAAAAACCTCCTTCTATATATAGGAGTCCATGGAGTCACAATACAATCCTAGCCAACCTAAAAATAATAATGTAAGGGCACAATAATAACAATATTGGGGTTACAGGGGTACAACAATAACAATAAGGGGGTTATACTAACAAAAATAAGGGACTATACTAGTAATATAGGAACCTAACACATCAATGTTTGGTGGGGGAGGAATTTCCCTGGTGGTGGCTTGCATGAGAGAAATTCTAGGTTCCTCATAGGGTGTACCAAGAGTACTTGAAGTTTCCAAGATTTGGAAATTGTGCTTGGTGCAAAGCCATCCGAATGTTTTCATTAATGGGCATGCCACTATTTCATGGTTCTGGCCGATGCAAATGGTGTATGGTACCATGGTTACTACTAAGTAGATGGTGTGAGAACAAATAATACTCTCCATCCTTGATGTGGATGCTCGGAAAGGATCAGGCATAGGGGAAAGATTTTGCTGCTCCCATTTCCGAGTTTTTGGTTTCGGGAGATCTAGCTCTCTTGGGGAGTGTAGATTTAACACTGCTCTTGCTACTCGCAGCCTTGGGAGGTGCTCACAATTGATTGTATGGTGAAAATGTGAGAAGTTCTTGCAATAGCAGTGTGTGATCTTCTCTTGGTTAGAGAGATGCTTTTGAGGGATAGGGGAGACCATGTGAAAGTTGTTCGTGAGGTGCTTCAGTTGCTTACACTGATTGACCTAGTGATTGATTTTTTCGCATAGGATGCATGCCGCCCTAGTCTGGACATGGGTCCTATTAGGCCGGTGCATCTTTCTTACTTACCCAATGCTTTGGTATTGATATGGGGTAGGATACCTAGGGAAAATCTGCTTTACATTGGATTCTTTGAACGTAGGACAAACCATATCCCGGCGGTGCATTTCCAATGAATGGATGATGTCAATTAGTGGGCACACTCGAGGGATATAAGTACAGTGTTGAGCATGATGGTTTCCCTGACATACTAGAAAATAAAGTATTTATTTGGTATTCCCTTCCCTCAGAGCTAGTGAGGTGATTGGGTACCATCTGCGTAACGATTCTAGGTCTGGGCATTTGGTGACCAAATGGTTGCGTGTGTTGCATAACACACAGGTTGTTTTACTCCGTGGAGGGTGGTTGGGGGTGACTATGTACCCCCCAACCGACCGATTTTCTGTTGAAATAAAGAGGATGGATCTGCTTGTCACTTCCTCTTGCATTGTCGAGATTTCCATGGATTATGTATCTGAGCCATCTTCTAGGGAGAGGCGCGTGATGCCTATGCATAAAATTGTTAATGCTAAATGAAATCGAGGGATGTAATGACAATGGCGTAATGGATGATCGTCACCACATATCTGACATGGATATTCGGTTGCTCGCAGGCCAACATAGTACACATGGTCAATCGAATACCATCTTTGGAATAGCTCCAGGGCTTCACAGTCAACAATGAAATGCTCGTGTTCATCACAGAGTGCACATCATTGGATAGGAGGAGAAGGGATGAACGGAAGGCGTTTTGGTGACTATCATGCCTCCTCCCAGAGGTATAATATGACTCGAGTTTCTTCCCGTTTGACTGCATGGGGGGATCCTCTTGATATGATTGTTCTAGGGCGTGTAAGGCATCCCTATACTGTGGTATTTCTAGAAAATAATGAGTGTAATTCCCATAATTGTTACAGATAACGCATGTGTGGTTGGTGCACAATGTTTTGCCTTGGTTTTTTGTGGCGGGATCCTTTTTACGGGAACTTGTCATCGCGATATTTTGATCAGAGCTGAGGAATGGTTTTAATTTGTCTAACTCCAGGAAGATATTGGTAGGGTTGCCTACAATATTGCACAATGCACAAGGTTTTAATTCCCTTGACATGATGGGGTTTTCTATCTTTTTCCCTTTTTTAGGGGTTTTCCAAGTCACTTTTGTTGACTTTGTGATGGGTGTTTCTTTAACCGGTATGGCTATGGGGTTTTCCTTAATAGGTGGGCCCTCCTCAGGAGTGATAGAGGTTAATCATGTAGCAGTGATTCCCATGCCTTCCATCATGGTAGGTGGGACCAAGTACCAAACTGGTATTGCAAAAGATATGTTTGGCAACACTACCGTTGCCAAAACTTGCCATGTCACAAAACTAGGTGGTGGGTATAGAAAAGGAGTTTGGGAGATGGAATTGGATAGAGAAGCCATCGTTCCAGTGGAATTGGTTTCGTTACTACTGGTATCTGTCTCCTAGCTGGTCTTGGTGCTTGATGATGACATCATGCACACCCGGGCCACTGTGATAACAACGAATGATTCTGGTATGACAGGGGGATATCCTAGGAATGATCCAAGGATATACGATGCTTTGAATTTTCTAGGGCCATATTCTTGATACCGTGTGAGCGATTCTGTAGATTTGTCTACATAGGGTAGAATGACATCGACGTTCGTCATGGGTCTCTTGTCATGGTATGTTAACTAGTCAACAGTGATGATGTGATCCTCGTGGGGGAATACCATGATCGAGAAGAACGAGGATGCTATGGCAGACATGGCGTACATATAACTCCGTCCAAGGAGTATGTTGTAATCCAGCTAAGAATCCAAAACCTCAATTTCTATAAGAATCGTCTTTTCGGCCAAGCAGATCGAGACATTTTTGTAGAGACCAATGGGAGGAGAAGGGCTCTCGTCGTATCCTCTAAGTATAACATCTAATGGCTTTAGTTTGGGGGATCCAAACTTTTTCCAAACACTTTTTGACATGATGCATGTAGATGCACCCTCGTTAATGATACATCGATGGATAGTGATGTTATGGATTAACACCGGTATCTAGAAGGCGACTAAAGAAGGAAGCCTAGGGGTGGCTTTATCTAAGTTAAAAGCCATTATGTGTGAATCATCAGAGTTGATTACGCCTAACGTAGAAATTAAGGCTTTCCTTTGCTTTGGGAAATATTGTGGGACTTCTAAAGCTAACATGGAAGTGGGAGATTGTGCTAAGTCAATCACGATGCTATAATTATAGGCCACTTTAGAGTGGTGCCTTGCTCGCCTTGTTGGACCCTTAGCCATTTTTGGCAAATGTTCAATAGGAATTTTTGATATAGTCAACGGTGTTGTAGGTGCACTCATGCTAGCCCCTGATGTACTGGTGTCTGGCGGGGTATCATAACTCTGATTCCATGTTTGAAAGAACATTTCCTCTCCATTCATATAGATTTGGTGGTTGTTGTTTTCGAAATCATTGGGGGGGGGGGTGGTTGTTGTTGTTGGGTACTAACCACCCCTTGCTGGGGGAATGGCTACTACATTACAATTGTTTGTTGTGTAGGAACCCCTTGTCCTCGGTTACCTTGAAGCTTCTTCAGCTCAGGGAGTTCGAGACAGTGATGAGTGTAATGGCCATACTCACCACAAATTGCACAAGAGTGGTTGGTTCGGAGATTATCCCTCTTGTTCTGCCCTTGGGAGTTGTTTGGCTCCTGGTTTTTATTTCGGTTGGGGTTGCCCCTAGCCTGAGATCGTGGAGAGTGATGTTGTTTATTTCCCCCCTATCCAAGATCTCCCTTTTGTTTAATTTTTTTTTTTTCCTTGCCACGTTAGGAGGACGACTATGATTCTTTTGGTTATATGGTTGGCACGGTTGGGCCTAGGAAGGTTGCACAAAGTTCACTAGTGTGTTTTTTGCATCGGTGGGTTTTGTGTTGGGGAGTGGGAATATTGAGGTCTTAGTCCCTGGTTTGTATATGGTTGCTAGAGGGAGCTCTTCCGTCAACATTCCTAGTTGCGTACTTGGTCCCTTGTGTGGGAGAGTATGAACCTGTTTGTTGATGATGGTATGACAATGCCCTTTTGGTCATGTTTTGCAGAGGTGCATGATGACTCTAATGATAGCTTGGTTGCGGGATATTCTGGTTAGGATCATACGCGTAACTGGGGTATGGGGCACTCTCCCTATGTGACTTTGGGTCAGTGACCCTATCAATCCATCTTCAGTGTTCGAAGCGTTTGGAAATTATTTATAAGCTTGCAGGCACAGGGTGTTAAGCAGGATGTTATATATGTATCCTGATTGAGTGTATATAATCTTGAGTTGCTAGCTTTTCTAATGGCATCATATTTGGAAGTAGGTCCTTGAGTTTCCACATCCTTTAAAATCTCTGTCATGAGAGTTTTCAGGAATAGGTCTAGTAAAACTCGATCATCGAGTTTGGATTTACAAAAACTTGACGTCGCTGCCATTCATGGAGATGGTCCGAGATATGGACAGTTAGAATTTGTCTAAAATGCATCAGTAACTCCATTCTTGAATCGTGGTGGATGGGTAACTATTAATATGTGAGAAACGTAGTATCGAGGGCACTAAAGGTTCCATGTGAAGCATAAGGTTGCTCCACATACCATTTCACGACTGGTCCAGTTAAGGTGCGCTGAAATAGCTTTAATCAGATAGTAGCATCAGTAATATTATTTGAAGAACACCATAGGTGGAGATTCATTACATGGTTTCCAAGGTCTTCCGCTTGCTTCCCTTTGAACTTTGGAATGTCTGAAGGGAGGTACCTGGGCATGGGGGGCTAAGTGGGATTGTGTGCAATGGGGTCATTTGTTAACTTAGATAGATAATATAAGTTTAAGATGCTAAGAAAGGTAACTGAGTGTTGAGCTCCATTGTAGACTATGAAAACAAAAGGTTTTGGTTGTTTATGGGGCTTTTCTGTGACGTACCGGGCTGTGTGTTATGTTGGCTTCCTGAATGGGTAGTGCTCCTCTTCCCTCTAGGGGCTGTGGGAGGAGTGGTGTGTGGTGACCCTGAGGGGGTTTCCACCAGTGCGGCATTGGCTGACCCTTGGGGGTTCCCAACTAAATACACCTCGATAAAGGATGAACCGATAAGGTGGTTGTATTCCGTCTTTAACGCCTAAATGGTGAAAGACCTGGAACTCTTCCCTCTAATGGGGGAGGTCCAAAAAACGTCCAGATCGACGAGGTCTCGTTGGGTCCGTTATGGTGTCGATTAGGTTTGATTTTGGAATATTTTTTAGTTTTAAGAGAGGAGAGAGATTATATATAAAAAAAAAAGTGATCGCATACATAAAACAAAGAGAAAATAAAAGGTTAATTTCCCTTTAGATTAATCATATGTGATCAGTCAATAATAAAAAATTGGTTTTTATTGTTTTGCATGTGATACTCAAAAATACTACAAGACCTTATCGTACTCACACTCTCAATTGTAATTGGGCCTTGTGAAGATATCTTCTTGTGGGTACTGGGGCCAATGCCCTGAAATAACTAGTGACGCTTTCTAGTAGCCGAATAATCGACCAAGGTAATGGGAAGAGGATCTAGTGTTGCCTGCACTGTCACCTATAGGGAAGGATGCCCTAGATTTGGCCACCTTGTATCGTCATCCCATTTGAGCATTTGAGTCTTGAGCTTCTTGGTATTCAACTACCAATACCGAGCATTATATGGGTTAGGTAGCCCCCAAATAGTACCGCACACACTGGGCATAAGCTTAACCCACTCTGAATTGGTCCTTTGTGGCACTCGGGAATTATTTTCTATGGGCAGATAGATGGGTTTAAAGCTCCCTATACACTCAACTTCTATGTTTCAATAATGTGAACTGACCATGGCGGCTTATTGGATGCCTATCCCTAATGGTCTTAACCTGAACTATTAATTATCTTGTGGCCCCTATGGGGAGATTTAATGAGTTCAATTAATGGTTAGTTTTAAGGTGGCTTACTTTTCTTGTGGTGTGGAAATGTGTGTGAGAAAGTGTAGAATCACAATGTTTGTAGGATGTGGATATGTGATGATCCTTTACAATCCCTCCTAATTGAACTGTGTTTTGATTGTTCCTTTCAAAAAGTAAATGATGCACAGATAATGGTCTGGTTACAATTTCTCCTATTTAGACTAAATGTTGCACTAAAGGGATATGGAAAACTATCAAAAGAGAGTGTTCATATGCATGCCCAGGGTCACCAAGAGGTGCAAGGGTAGCAAAGATTACTTTCCTTCTAAGATAATTTGATCATAGTCCCAGTTCCTAATGCAAAATTTAAACTAAAATTAATGGAATAATTTGGACAAAGAAAATGGAAACTAGCTAAGCATGCGTGGATATGGGCCAGTTACTCTTCACTAATTACCTACATGTTTGGTGTCTATTATCACTAAATAATTTCATTCAGATAGCATGGGTGGATTTTAGCCACTTGCCTCCTAATTAAACTATGTGAATTTGTGACAATAAACTAAAAATTATAACTATGCAAATAGCTAAGCTAAAGTGCAGCTAAAAATGTCCTCACAGTCAAGGGACACCAAAACACAGTGCTGGTAGATTTATTTTGGGCTGTCAATCACTTTACAATTGCAAAAATTGAAGAAAACTAGTGAACAAATGGTTCATTGGTTTCTGCGCAGAATTTTTCTACACAGGCGCGTGACTCTGTGCGTCTGTCTGAGTTTAACGTGCACAGACAGACGCTTCTATTTGTGCTGAATGTGCATGATTTTCTTGCACACAAAAATTCTGAATCTCCTAAATTGTATCTCTTCATAGAGGGTGAATGAGAGAAGTTGAGGATGAGGAGAGGTGGTCCAACATCAATCTTGAGCAGAAAAGAGGTTCTGCAAAAACACAACCACTTAGCTTAAGAGGAAAAATAAGTGGAGTCACCAATCTTGTATTGGTGTGTTTAGTACACAAGTGTACGAAAAACACTAGTTCTTGATAGGAGTGATTGCTAACCTTTAAGCAATTTTCACAGGGAAAAAATTAGTTGTTAGATGGTTAGTGAAACATCATAACATGTAGAAAAACTAGTTCATGGAAAATAGCATGCTAGAAAAAAATAAGAGGCAAAAAAACAAAAAATACACCTAAACACAAGCTCAATTGAGTAAATGAGCTAATAATCTTAAGTATTCATTGAAAATTCACTTGCACATATATAAATGTAATAAACACTTATCTTATATCCAGACCTTGGCAATTGAGACTGGTACTTTGACTCTCCACCAAAACTTACACGCATTGCAGCTAAGCATTTCTTGCAATAGTCACCCCCAAGACGGATTCTAGAGCTAGAGGAGGAGTGCATGAATTGTAAAATCAGTACTTCCCACTGAGATAAGGCCTCCAAATGTAATCCACCTTACCCAAAAATAGTCATAAGTTAACACAACGAGCAAGAATTCACTTCATGTTGACACTAAAATCAATACCCTCCCAAAAAAAAAATCTACCCTTGAATTTTGGAGCCTACTAAGGATCTTACGATCTGTAGTTCTATAGTCACTTTGTGATCGACTGATGTTTTTCTAAGTAGTCAAGTATTCTTCTTAGATTTTATGTGTCAAAGTAACTTTCTCACACATTTTTTGTCCTTGATAAATTCTTGAGCACACCTTTCTTATGCAATCCTAGACATTTGACAGTAAATGCACAACCTCCATTGACATTCCCTCTCACTTTGGTTGCAATTGTATTTATATTTCAGTGAGTTTTCTCAACTATCACTTTTGTGCACCTTTGCTTTCATAAGTGTCTCTTTCACATTCACGACTATCGTTTTTTCTTGCTTTCACTTTAAAAAGTGTTTTTTTCACGTTATCTTCACTTTGGCATGTGTCACTTTCACTTTCTTTAGCTTTTGCAAGTGTCATTTTCACTTTTTCTTATGGTCGCAAGTGTCTCTCTTAACCATTTCCACTCTTATATGTGTCACACCTTTGCATATTATTAAAGGTTATTCTAGTGCACTCTTTTGCATTAGATGGTCCTATATATCATAAGAATATGGGCTAGACAAATTCCTATAGCTTAGTGCACATTCTACCTACATTAGACCCTTGTGCCACAACTTGCATTCTAAGTGTTGCAATGTGTCATCTCAACTGTCGCAGTTAGAAATAAGTGTTGCTTTGATTCCACTTCAAGGTGTGATTGTTTTTCATGAGTCCTATGCATTTCCTGGCTTGTATTTAAGGCTTTCATGTGTGTAATTGGTGTTTTGGACTTGTTCGAAAATATTTTCTCTCTTACTCCATTGATCCCACACTTAGCTGTTTTGGAGCTCTTCTTGGTCCTCCAACCTAGTAGAAATTGTGAATGTGTCAACCCTCTTTTAGGGGATGGGCACTACTTATTCATGAGCCTCATTGATGAAATATATCCCTCCCATACTTGTGCATTAATCCCTCTTCAAGCTCATCTCCCATGGATGCATATTCAATACCTTCAAAGCATAGTTACCTAAATCTTATTGCTTGAACTGACTCACTACACTAAGTTTTGAGCAATTATTCCTTGTATAGTGCATGGGGCATTTCTAATGGCCCTCTATAAAATAAAATTGCACCATGAAACATCTCCTTCCTCTCATAGTGAAATAAACATATTCTGGGAAAAATGACTTACCTTCTACTGCCTACTTTAACGAACTATGCAACCTCCTCTTATAGGCATCCCCCACAGAATTAAACTGCGCTAGCATAGGGTGCATAGAGAATTTCTAGTAAATAGTGGGCCTATGTTGAGGACAATTATACTAGCCTCAAGCCTCTCCTTCCCTCTTAGCGAACATTGCAGTTAAAATCAACAATGACTCAACCCTTATCCATTAGCCTTGCCCAATGTGCAGAATATTGTCTTAGACCTCTCCCTTCCAACACAAGGCATATTTTCACTAGACAATGGGCCACTATTGAGGAAAATTGTGCTACCCTTTAGGCCTCCCCTTCCTTCCTAAAAATAGTCATAGTCAACAATCCTTCAAATTTTTTCCACTAAACTTCCCCTCTAGACTGAAGCTTGTCTTGCCTTGCCTCTTGAGCACATGGCTCAGTTTTAGTGAGAAGTGGGGTCATCTATTGCTCACTCTCAAGCTCAACTACACTATGATTGTCTCCTACTCCCTTGAACCTTGCACATGGCACAATATTAGTCAGCAAGCTCATCACACTATCTCTTTTGCTTTCCCACTGCGTTGGACCTTGAAGAGTCCCTTGTAATAGCACATGGTGCAATTTTAGAGAGCATTGGTGCTCTCCCCAACCACTATTGAGCTCAACTGCGCCATCCTCATCAAGACCTTCCTTCTTAGTCCTTTCACATGCCTATAAAAAGTAACTTCTTCCATGATCAAGGTTGAGATAGAATAGATTATTTCAAGACTAATTTTTCCTTGTAATGAGTGATTTTCATTGGCAGAATAATTTGAGGGAAACATTTCCCAGAGGGTCGTTTCCCCTTGGAAACGAAACAAAAACATGTTTCACTGTACCATACAGCCTGTAAATTTGTTTTCATCTGTACTACGTCGTTTCGCGTTGGGGAAACATGCCCAGTACAAGTGGAAACATGTTTCAAAGCCATTCAGGCGTGTTTCCAGCTTTTAAATTTCTTTCTTTGTGCATTTTTCGGTTTGTATTTTTTATTATTTTTTAATCGTGGAAATTATCTTTTGGATGCTTATAGATGGCTCTCTCAACTTATAAAAATACTCTAACCTCATTCCCTCATCACACGAATTGAGCAATTTGTTTCACTTGGAGAAGGGCGATTTTAGCAAGGAGAAAAGAGGAAGAGAGCAGTGCTTTAGCTAGGGCGTTTTCACCAGTGAGCAAAGGAGATTTTAACAGAAAGAGAAAGATATTTCAAAATAAGATTTGGAGTGTGACTTTTACATCTACGACATTATTATTTTTTGGCTTAGCTACAACCATATTTCTCTTGTCCTTTGTGGAATTTTGGGGTAGCTTCAACTATAAAAAATTAATTTGGGTAAGAAGCATTCATTTTCTTGGTTTTTTCCCATTGTCTCTTCTATTTTTCGAGGGTTTGTCCTACCAAAATTATGAAAAATGTTTTTTCTTTACAGATTTGGTTTTTTTTTTTTTTTAATTTGCAGCAATGACTTCTATCCAAGGTTCAAGTTCAATCCCCAAGTCCAACCCAAGGGCTGAATATTATCCTCTTTGGAAGCATGTTCAGAAGCTTCAAAGATGTGGAGGTGGTGGCACATGGGAATGGTGATGTAATCTTTGTAGTAATTCGTACAACGGCTCTCACCAAAGAGTGAAGGCACATATTTTACATGGATGAGAGGGGATTAAAGGTTGCAAAAAAAAATAGACCCTTTGCTGAGGAGGGAATATCAAAGAGAACAAGATGAGGCAGATGGAATTAAAAGAAGGCATGATGAGCTTAGTCAAGCTACTCCTAAAGCTCCAACAATCATTGAGCCAAGGATTGTAGCTGAAGCAAGGAAGAGGAGAGCCACTCAACAACCAGAACAAACACCATCCAGAGGGGGATCCAGTAAAATTCAAGATAGCATAATTGTTAAATTGGTGAATGTGCAAGCAAGAGAAGAAGTTGATTCCAGAGTGGCTAGGTGCATATATGAATTTGGTCTCCCATTTAATGTTGTTCGCTCTCCTTACTAGAAAGATATGATAAGGGCAGTTAACAAAGCTCCAAAAGGGTACAAGGGGGCCAACTATGAGAAAGTTATAACTCGGCTTCTTAAAAATGTGAAGGACCTTGTGGAGGATATCTTATCACTAAGTCATTCTTCCTGGAGTAGCTCTGGGGTTACCATAGTCTCAGATGGATGGACATATACAAGGCACAGACCATTGATAAATATCATTTCCACTTCACCAAAAGGAGAATTTCTTTTAAAGATGGAAGATAGCTTAGGAGAGGTAAAAGATGCACAATTCATTGCTGATGTTATTATAAAATCTATTGAAAAAATAGGTCCTAACAGGGTGGTGCAAGTTATCATGGATAATGCACCAGTTTGCAAAGCTGCAGGTTTAATTATTGAGGGGAGGTATGACCACATATTTTGGAAACCCTTGTTTTTCCATAATATAAATTTGATCTTAGAGTAGATCAACAATAAATTACCATGGATAAAAGAAATCACAGGGGAAACAAGGGTGATTGTTAAATTCATCGCCATTCACCACCAATCTCAAGCAATATTTCGAGAGTACTCCAAATTGGAGTTGTTAAAAGTTGTTGAGACAAGATATACCTCAAACTTCATAATGTTCTGCCGCCTTATTGAGGTTAAGAAAGCATTAGTTTCTATGGTGGTGAGTCAAGTTTGGGTTGAGTGGAGATAGGTAGATTCAAAGCGGGGATATACGGTGTGTAGATTATGCCTTGATGAGGATTGGTGGAGCAAGATAGATTTATTGCTAGTGTTCATGACCCCTGCATTTGAGCTTCTTCGGAATGATGACACTGACCAACCTTTCTTAGGAGAGGTATATGATGGCATGGATTCCATGGTTGAGAAAAATATGGAAATAATTTCACAAGAGTATCCACAATTTTTGTTTGTATATGATCATTTTGTTGAATTAGTCAAGAAAATCATTGTTGATAGGTGGAACAATTTCAACACTCGATTGCACACTTTAGCACATGACTTGAACCCAAAATTTTATGATGAGGAGCTTATTTCTCAAATAAATGGGAAGAGGAAGGCACCCATAAGGATAGAGAGGTGGCTAATGGGGTGAAAAAAACCCTTATGAGAATTTTTCTAGCTCATCTACATAGGGAGGCGAAGGAAGAATTTGCCAGTTTTGCTACAGGATTAGATGATTATTTAGATACATCATCTTTGGAGGAGAGAAGCACCATGAATCTATTTATGTGGTGGATTTTTCATGGAAAAAATTGTGTACATTTTCAAAACCCTTCCATTCGTTTCCTTTCACAAAGGGAAAGTTCTTCATTAGGAGAAAGGAATTAGAGCACCTATGGTTTTATTCATTCTGTGAAGCGCAACATATTGGGCTCATAGAAGGAAGAGGATCTTGTTTACGTGCACTCCAAACTTCGCCTTGCATCTTGTAGGGGTGTAAAATATGGCAATGATCCTTCTAAATAATGGGATGTGGATCCATAAAGTCTTGATTTGGAGCTCTCTCTTGCTGCCATGAATATTGAGGACCAGGAGCATAGAAGTTGAATTGGCCAATCATCTTCTTTAGCTACACCATCCACTGTTGAGCATTCTTCTGCTACTATTTTTTATGAGGATTCTGATAATTAGTGTTAGTCTTTTTTCTTTATAGTACTTTCCGCCTCATAGTATTTATTGTACTTGTAGCCTCATATATATAATAAAGGTTGATTTTGAGTTTGGATATATAATAAAGATTGGTTTTGGATATTCCAATATTTCTATTTTCAGTATGTGTCTGTGATAATTCATGAGTAAATGTGATGTAAATTTAGAGACTTATATTTGCTTTAACATTGGACAATTTAATCATAATGTTTAAACTTTAAATTTAAAAAATTAAAATTTATCATGTATGCTTTATGATTGCACATAACATTTCTTAAATGTACTAAATTCTATTTTATATATATATATATATATATATATATACATATACATATACATATACACATATACATATACATATACATATATATATATATATATACATATACATATATATATCTATATGTATATGTATGTATGTATGTATATTTAAGAAATGTTATGTGCAATCATAAAGCATACATGATAAATTTTATATATATATATATATATATATATATATATATATATATATATATATATATATATATTTATTATTTATTTATATAGTTAGCCTCTTTCATAAAGGCAATTATAAATCCAAAAATACATAAATTGAATAATGTAAAGTTAGGATAAATATATTTATTAAATTAGAATATTTAATAAATATTAGAGCTACTTAGAAATAGTATTTTGTTAGTAAAAATAGGACTCTAGAATTGAGTCGTTTCCTAGGCTCTAAAATAGGAATAAAGTTAGTGGGATGGTTATTAAGGTCATTTATCAAATGGACACTTGATTTTCCAAGTGATCCATAACTAGATTAAGTTAGAACATAGAGCTTATAAATAGGATTGTTTCCTAATTTCATTGTGTAATGTGAGAGTGAGAGTTTACGTTTGTAAACTCCTGCAATTTGTTATGTAATATTTTTTCATGATCAATAAAAGTATGTGTCTGTGGACACTTCTGTATCTACATGTGGTATCAGAGCCATGGTAATGTTGCAGTGGATATGAGGAGGAAAATTCCAGCTCTCCCAGTTCTTGGAAAACTCAACTCCGTTGAAGTGATCAGCAAAAGATTGGTATGAAATTTGTCAAAAAAAAAAAATTATTGATTTTAGATTTGTAAATTCTAAAATCATTTTTTAAGAGAAAATGCAAAATCTGTGTGAATTTCCTGTTTCAAACGGTTTAGGCAACTTTGTTTGTAAGAGATTTTTTGCAATAAAATAAAAAAAGGGAGAAAGCTGTTTGCAAAGACATTTTTCATCTGCACTAAATGTTATTTGCATCTGCAGTAAAGGGAGAGCGATGTTGAATTGAAAAATTAGTTTGCTTTGCTTCCACACGGGGTTTATTTTGTTATTGGATTGAATTGCATGACCGGCTGCACCCATACAAGCCGTGAGCTGTGTATCCCCATACTAGTTCGATCTGGTGAAGTTTGTAGAGCCGAGAGAAACAACTCACCTGCAACTTCACTCCTGCGATTTTCTTTATTGTGATCCCAATTCCGGTTCCTAAAGCTCCAGCTACAGCCATTTCATGAATATTTTTATTGTTCAAATTATTTCCATGAATCACTGAGAACCCGGTATTTTTTAATTACTGTGAAGCTTGTGTCATCAAAATTTGAACTGTACGCCGATCTGTCTAAAAACAGTGAGCATGATTATCAGATCATGGTTTCAAGAGCGTGAGCATGATTATTAGATTGCCTCAAGTGCATTGAAAAAAAACGGCATTGAAAAAAAGTAAAAAGCAGTGGACGGACTTATGTCCTTGAACATTGAACAACGGCATTGCAAACAGAAAAATGCAGTGGACGGGCTAATTGTTTGAAGGTTGCTTAACAACACCGTGTCGTATGCTGAAGGTTGCTTGATTTTCTCAAAGAATTCTGCAAAGTTAAATATGAAGTGATCGATCATGTGCTGTGCGTTAGACTTCTGGAAAAATCCGTGAGCCTATTTTACTAAAATATATTTCGACCTTTGAAAATTTCTCTTTCTGTGATTGATAACCTATGTAAAGGATCAGAGAAAAACTATGAATTAGCAAAGATCCGAGGTCCCAATACGAACCACTACAAATTTTTTTTACTCTTTTATCGTTTATTTGCACCGAACCAGTTCCAGGTCTCATACAGGTGAGGGACCCTTGCAACATCTTGAAGCTCGGTAGCTTGAGGCAGCTCATGCCGTTGATTTGGAGAAGAAATCTACTTCCAGCTTGGATATTTGGGATAGAAGAATGATGTTTGGAGTGTTATTGGTAACGGAGATTTATGAGTTAAAGTTGCATTACTTGGGTGTTGGCCAAGTAAAACAATAAATTGGCACTCATCAAGGGTTGTATGCCTGTCTTCCATCTTTATCTAACCAAAAGAGTGAGTTTTGATATTTTCACTCGGATCTTGAACCTGCTGAGTGTTTTAGTGATCTTGGTTGAAGACCGATTGATGCAACCAAGTGCAGGTTCTTTTATGGTGTTCGAATCCTAAGAGCTTCCATTTTGCAAATCTCTTCATTAGCAGGTTCTGTATTTGATTCAGTGATCCTCTTTTGTGGATCAAACAATTTGGTCAGATGGAAAATAAGGTTAGAGATGAACTCGCACTTTGCCTTACGAAAATTTCAGTGTGGAGGACTATGAATTTTTTGAAGGTGAGCTTCATTTTTTAAACGACTTCATACCCACTATTTCAATTTTTTAAAGTGCCATAAGCAAGATCTAATATTATTTGGCCTTATGTTTTTATATCCCAAATTAAATATTTTCCAAATAAGTTGAAAGATGAGAGAATTGAGTATTTTGAAGATTACATTAACATTGCTTTGAAGAGTATTTGAATATAAATTCACCTTTTGAAAGTGACTTCACAATGTTCATTCCATTTTTTTAATGAAAATTATGTGAAAAGCATGATTATAGTGGCTCTTTAAATATTGATTGGGGAGAGATAAGAAATGGCAAAAATATTTTTGTCAGGAGAGTGAAGGTTGTCATTGATTTTGTAATAAGAGTGATGCTTTTGTAATTTTTGGAGTAATAAGGGTGATGTTTTAAAATCCTTGAAGTGATAAGTTTTATCTTGTAATTTGGAGAGCTAAGGAGTTTTTCCATTTGTATTTGGAGTGATAAGGAAAATCCATTGTTGTAATTCAAAGTGTTGTTTTACTTTGAGAGAGATCATGTCAATATCCAGTCAGATTTTGAAGGGGCATTGTTTCAAAGGGTTGTCAGCTTGGCATTATCTTTGCTTCAGATGATGTACTCTAGTGATTAATAAAGATATCATTTTTTTCGGTGTTGATGTGTCGTAGATCCGCTTGAGATTGAATAAGGGGATCTAAGGTACACCATGTGTGTTTGATGGCGCATGTTTTTTATGGCTTCATGTTGTTGCTTTTTAATTTGTGTCTAGTTGTGACACATTAATAATTTCATACATAAAGTTTAATATCAGCAAGCACAACACTTATAACGAAATAGTTGCAAGATCAACACATGCATCTGCACAACTACAATATATAATCGAAGATTGTCTACATCTGCATTTTACATCAACAAGCCAATTCACTTCATCAAGTTCATGTATCTGCACACTCAAAAGTCTACATCAACGTTGTTATACATTCTTTTCAGAACTTGTAATCAAATTCATTATGTTATGTTAATCATTAAAATTCATTGTTAATGAATTTTTAAGAAGACAAGTGAATTCATTATTTTAAAGTGAATCATTGTAAGCTTTCTTGGGTGCATTGTCGATAGTGTTCGACACCCTTCCTTTACACAAAATCAATTGAGTGCATGAGTTTTTTCAAACAAGCAACAAGTTTACATCTCCAAGCAAGTGTGATTTCAAGCAATTTGCGTCAAGACAGTACAAAGATTAAACAATCAAGCAAGCCAGAGTGAAGTTTCTTGCAGCGACCATCAGAAGCAACCAAACAAGTTCAACTCTGACATCAATCAACCAAGTTGACATCGACATCAAGCGAGCGTGGTTATTCATTCAAGTGAGCGTGAAGTCATCAAGTAAGTCAAGTGCGTGCTTAAACAAACACGTTCGTCATCAAGAGAGCGTGAATTCCAGAGTTTAAGCGAGAAAATTCTACAACTCTAGCAAGTGTTCCAAGCAAGCGCAATAAGCAACAAATCAATCGAGCATGCCATTTAAGCCACATTCAAGCGAGCCTGTCATTCAAGTGAAACAGTTCAAAGTACGACATCTACAACAAGAGAGCCTGATTTCAAGTGCGCAAGTTCAGATGGCGCAACATATTCAGTTGTTAAACATTCTTCATAGTTTGATCATCTCCAGTAATGAAGACATGGTGCACGTCAGCAAAGAAACTCTTGTTGATCTTTCACGGCATCTACAACAAACACATGAAACTATTGAGTTTCTTCAGCTCGAGTCACAACTTCAAAGGATTGAATTGCAAGAAAAAAGTGATACTTTCAAATCTTTGAACCATCCAGATGATAAGTATTTCATTCCAACAGCTTCAAGTGTCGAAGTTGTTCCAGATCCAATTTCTTCGAAGCCCATCATCAAGCCCTGGGAAGAAATTCAGAATAACAAGAATCGACACGGCTTAGGATATGTCACTGATGACACCACCTTACATATCCCAGATTATTCCAAGCCCATTCAGTTCTTCAATGCGTGATTTCTTGAATAGATCCCCTCAGCACATTTAGAGACAGTTGCAGACAACCAGCAATCCACGCAACCCAAAGTTGCACAAAAACATAATTCCACACAACTTGAATTTGAAGTCAAACCAAAATTTTCTCATTGTCAGAGAACCGATCATATGGAAGATCAGTGTTTTGATCTCCATCACTATCGCCATTGTGGCAAGTCCAATCATTCCTCAGACAAATGTCGCAATCAACACAAATCATCCAGATTGAAGATACATTATGAATGGATCGACCCTTGGGAATGGTCATCCACAGTTAAAAGATTGCTTCAGTTCTACAACTGCATACGATCACACATAGTGCAGCCAACAGTGAAAAGATGATGGTACTCTCATGCAATTGAATAGGGGAGTACACCAGTGTTAAACTCCTACACTTGAAGGGGGGGAGTTTGGGAATAATTTACAAGTGAAGTGTCTCTCCTTTCAGTTGACAAAGGGGGGAAAATGTCAATGAGATTGACAGTGGTTGTCAGACTGAAAGTCTCGACAAAACCAGCAAAAACAGCCAGTGGGCATCAAAAAAATTTCCAGTGGGCAGTTGACAGCACAGAAGTAGCGAACAGTTTTCAACACAACAAAAGCAACAGTGAGTTGTTTTTGACATCATCAGCTAGTGGGCCTTGAACAAAAATTTTGATGCTGATTTCATGCAAAGGATAGATGGATCCTTTTGCAACTTGGCACATATTGGAGTTGTCAAGCAACATTCAGAGATGAATCAGACATATAGCTGACTCATGGTCTCTTGAGATTGAAGAATTTTTTTTCAGCATCAACTTGAGAACTTGGAAGATGGTTCCTCGTTCTTCTTTTGGATTTATCCTTGAAGGGGGGAATGTTAGCCTCTTTCATAAAGGAAATTATAAATCCAAAAATACATAAATTGAATAATGTAAACTTAGGATAAATATATTTATTAAATTAGAATATTTAATAAATATTAGAGATACTTAGAAATAGTATTTTGTTAGTAAAAATAGGACTCTAGAATTGAATCGTTTCCTAGGCTCTAAAATAGGAATAAAGTTAGTGGGATGGTTAGAAGGTCATTTATTGTAAATGGACACTTGTTGATTTTCCAAGTGATCCATAACTAGATTAAGTTATAACATAGAGCTTATAAATAGGATTGTTTCCTAATTTCATTGTGTAATGTGAGAGTGAGAGTTTACGTTTGTAAACTCCTGCAATTTGTTATGTAATATTTTTTCATGATCAATAAAAGTATGTGTCTATGGACACTTCTGTATCTACATATATATATATATATATATATATATATATATATATATATATATATATATACACCCACACACACACAAACATATATATATATCGTGTTTCCCCATTTCCAAAATTTGGGGGGGTTGTGTTTCGTACTCGTGCCTTTTTCAAAAACTCGTTTCAGTTTCCCCGTTTCATGCAACTTTGTTGGAAGGTATACCAGCTCAACATGGAAAGATGATGGTCAAGTAAGATTTCAAGTAGAAAGAAAAAAGAACACTTGCAGAGAAGAATAAAAAATAGAACCATCATGAACACATGAAGAAAATCCTGGACCATGACAGAATGAAGACATTACATGATATCTTTGAAGGTTACAACATTGATCTAAGACCCTTTGGAGGGTGAAGATGAAGAAAAAATCATATCTTCATGAATATGAAGTACTAATCAAACCCATCATGAAGAATTCTAAGACATAGTAACAACGAAAATAGCTTGGTATTTCTATGCCATCATGTAGTTCCATATCATCATTGTCAAGTAATTTCTTGTACATATGTCATCACAATGTCGTATGTGTCCATGTGTCTTTCGAGATCATCATGTGGAATGTTATGATGTATTTTAAAGAAAATGACAAAATGTAAATGTGTGGAAGTCCAAAAGTCACATGTGGAATATGAAAAGTCACATGTCGAAAAAAGAGTCTTATATAAGTTCAAATGTCATATGGAAGTCAAAAGGTCACATCGGAAGCCCAAGAGTCATGAGGGTAGTTCAAGAGTCATGGGGATATGAAAATTCATTCATCCTCATAACTCAAGCAAAGGGATTTTGGAGGCATAGTCTTTGGAGAGCTATCCTTGGCTTCTTTAGCTTGAGATAGGAGAAAAAATCATTCATTGGAGAGGCAATAAGTGACTTAATATTCCACTATTAGAATTAGTGTCTCGTCATTTTAACTATATACTTGGATCTTTCACTTAATAATTGAAGCTCCTTGAGCCAACACATTTTCATGCATGTATCGTGAATGTTGTGAGACTATTCTTTAGATGTTTACGGTATATGTTATGTTCATATGTAATAAGGAAATTGAACTACTTCATTGAATTTGATACTTATCTTGTTGAATGTTTGTTGTATTTTCTTTAATGATCATTGTGTCTATGTGAACTATTTCTCTAGATAAAAAAAAAATCCTTCCTTGCTATTGTGTCCCTCTCCTAGGATAGTACTATTACTTTCCTCCTAGAGGCTCACTCTTGTCTCCCACCTTGTGAAAGTGTTCATTTACACATTTCAATTGGCGTTTCAAAGTGTCAAATTACTTGTTGATTTCAAAGGATATGTGTGTAATCTCTTACGTTGTCCACTGAAAACAAGGAAAACATTGAGTTATGATGGTTGGGCCGATACTCCAGATGGGGCTCCTACTCCAAACAATGTGAGGTCTAATTGGGTATTCATATCGAGGATACCCCATGTATGTTATCAATTTCTAGCACTATCAAAATTATGGCACTAGAAGGAGGGACATATGACAAGTTATGCCCATTGAGTCTGTTTTGAATCTCTTATCTAAAATGGATCATTCTCAAATAATAATAGCATTCTTTTGCTGCTATTTTTTATGAGGATTCTAATAATGAGTATTAGTCTTTTGCCTTTATAGTACTTGCAGCCTCATAGTATTTATTGTACTTGCAACCTCATATATATAATAAAGGTTGATTTTGAGTTTGGATATATAATAAAGGTTGGTTTTGGATATTCTGATATTTCTATTTTCATTATGTGCCTATGATCATTCATGAGTAAATGTGATGTAAATTTAGAGACTTATAGTTTATGCTTTGACATTGGAAAATTTAATCATAATCTTTAAACTTTAAATTTAATAAATTATAATTTATCATGTATGCTTTATGATTGCATATAAAATTTCTTAAATGTACAAAATTCTTATATATATATATCACGTTTTGTTGTTTCCAAAATTTTAGGAGGTCGCGTTTCGTACTCGTGCATGTTTTGGAAAATCATTTCAATTTCCCCATTTCGTGCAAATTAGTTGGAAGGTATACCATCTCAACATGGAAATATGATGGTCAAGGAATATTTCAATGAGAAAGAACAAAGAACACTTGCATAGAAGAATCAGAAATAAAACCATCATGAACACATGAAGAAAATCCTGGACCATGATAAAATGAAGACATTACATAATAGCTCTGAAGGTTACAAAATTGATCCAATACCCTTTGGAGGGTGAATATGAAGAAAAAAACATATCTTCATGAACATGAAGTATTAATTAGACCCATCATGAATAATTCTAAGAGATAGCAACAAACAAAATAGCTTGGCATTGCTACGCCATCATGTAGTTCCATATCATCATTGTCAAGTAATGGCTTGTACATGTGTCATCACAATGTCGTATGTGTCCATGTGTCTTGCCACATTCTCATGTGGAATGTAATGATGTATTTTCAAAAAAATGAAAAAATGCAAATGTGTGGAAGTCTAAAAGTCACATGTGGAATATGAAAAGTCATATGTTGACAAAAAGAGTCTTGTATAAGTTCAAAGGTCATATGGAAGTCAAAAGGTCACATCGGAAGCCCAAGAGTCATGAGGGTAGTTCAAGAACCATAGGGATATGAAAATTCACTTCCCCTCATAACTCAATAAAAGTAATTTTATAGGTATAGACTTTGGAGAGCTATCCTTGGCTTCTTCAGCTTGAGATAGGAGAAAATATCATTCATTGGAGAGGCAAGAAGTGACTTAATATTCAACTATTATAACTATTGTCTCATCATTGTAACTGTATACTTGGATATTTCACTTAATAATTGAAGCTCGTTGAGCCAATACATTTTCATGCATGTGTCGTGAATGTTGTGAGAATATTCTTTAGATGTTTGTGGTATATGTTATGTTCATATGTACTAAGGAAATTAAACTAATTCATTGAATTTGGAACTTATCTTTTTGAATGTGTATTTTATTTTCTTTAATGATCATTGTTTCTATGTGAACTATTTCTATAGATAAATAATGAATCCTTCCTTACTCTTGTGTCCCTCTTCTAGCATATTACTAATAATTTCCTCGTAGAGGCTCATTCTTGTATCCCCTCTCATGAAAGTATTCACTTACATATTGCAATTTGTGTTTCAAAGTGTCAACTTACTTGTTGATTTCAAAGGATATGTGTGTAATCTCTTATGTTTTCCATTGAAAACAAGGAAAATCTTGCTCATTTTTTTCTTTTCTAATGGAATATATTGTAAGTGTTGTAATTCCCAGAGTCAGTCTCTGGGTTGATGAGTAGACCAGTGCCTAGGACATCTTAACAGGGTCTTGAGATTGATTTAATAGGACCCATATCTTCACATTAAAGATTTATATTGGGTGGTTCATACCCTTCACTGCTTTGGATTCATATAATAATAGAGCAGGTGAGTATTCAACGCATTAGGATTAAACATAATAAGAATCCAACACATTAAACACTAGAAGAAAAGTTGAATCAGAGATAATATGAAACAAACATATTCATGGAGTGAATTTAAGGCATTTACATCCATATACTATTCAAAGAGTGCTAATCACCTTTTATAAAGTGAAACAAATTCCTAAACACTGATAGGTAATCCTAGCAGCTACGATAACATGAAATCTCAGAAGCAAGAGTGTGAATGAATGCAAATATAACATATAAGAAATTTTACATACTACGTACACATTTGAGACGGAATCGATATATATATATATATATATATATATATATATATATATATATATATATATATATATATATATATATATATATATATATATATATATATATATTCATCTTCAAAAACATACATTCCATACCAAAATGTTGCAAAAAGTCTCTTCGGACAATCAACCAAAATTTCTCACAAAAAAATTTCAACCTTTATTTTGCTCTAGGTCTCTCTCATTATAGAGTTTTCAAAGAGGGTCCATCACTCAGATATTCTTTCCTGATTTTATAGTACATTCATAAAAAAATTAAGCATGCCTGAGGTGTAACTGGATAACTGAAAAATAACAAAGTATTTGTCGAGAAACTGTAATCATAACATTAAAGATAAAAGTAAAAGTAATAATAAACAATTCCTTGTTAGAAACATCATGAAAACTTAATCTGTGTCAACACTGGCGTGTAGAGTATGAGTATTGGCACAATGTCAGTGAAGCTTGATGAGAGGGCTACAACTCATGCTGTGACGACTGCAACTCATGTTGCGACGACTGCGAAGTTCTTGGTGCATACTGCAAAGTTGCTCTGGTAGGTGGGACGACCCAAATAGTTGGAGGATAGACGAACTCATAATACTTATGCCACAAGATCAAGGAAGGCACATGAGTATGATTATATAGATCATACATGACTCGAAGCTATGTCAGTTCCGAGTAATCCAAGTTAGCATGGAACAATTTTTTTACCATTCCCAGGAGGAGTAATTATTTCCTCAGACAGGACACGACAGTCTTGGACTTTAACCTGGATGTCCTCTCATGGGTAGGGTCCACCCCACTTTTAACCTTGACTAGCTTCTATTCATAAGAATCCCACTATATAAAAACCTCTTCCTGGTCCCAATAGGTGGGTAGCTCCGTCTCGATGACATTCTCAAATTCTACGTCAAAAGCCTCAAATCCCTTGGTGACTAGTACTGCCAAACACTCTTCGGCCTTGACCCGGGTATCTTCCATTGAATCATCCTCATAAATTCCATAACATTACCTAACCAATCCACCACATCAAGGGTCCCTAACCCTTTAGCTAGTAGTTTTTTTACAAACTAATTGTATTTCCTTGCTATCAAAGCGTTCTCAACCCCATATTCCTTGCCTGCCTCGAGTTGATCCTTGTAATTTCAAACTGTGACCCTTTTTTCATTGACCATCATGAGGTGTTCCCAATGGATTTTCATTTCTAAGATGATCTCGTCCTAGATCATTTCTCTGGCTTCAACCAGGGACATATTTCCTTTGAGTTTGATTTTTAGATTTGAAACTTTCTTATTGGCCACCTGTGATTTCTTGTTAGCAAGGTCATCTTCTTCTTTGAATGTTACTAACTACTTTTCTTTCAGGGCTAAAGCTTCTCGAGTTGCATCGAGATCTCTCTGTATCGTCTTCACTTCACCCTCATACATCTTTAGCTCAGTAAATTCCCTCTTGAGCTTGTCTGCAGAATTCTGGGGGTCATCAGGAACAAGCACAACACAGACGTGGGTATCCAAATTTTGTTTTAGTTATGCTAGTTTTCGATTCAACACTATGAATTCATCATTCATATCAAGCATATTTTTCGCTAGAACCTCATTCTCCCTTTCCACCAGAGCCAACTCAGGAGTTTGGATATGTTCTCTGCCAGGCAATTTAATTTTATGTCTCAGCTCCTAGAATTCTTACTGAGATCTCTGGAGGAGAGCTTCAATAGTTGAATTTCCTTCAAGATCTGCCCCTTTTCCGTTGATATTTTTCTTATAATTCTCAATCTGTAATGTAAGGGCCTTGTAATTTTCCCTTTCTTGTTTTAGGGTCCCCATTTTTCTCTCCAAAACTTCTGAGCCTTATCCACAATCATGGTATACTTCCTGAGTTATTTGTAGAGCATCTTCCCAATCTACTGGTGGAGATTCATATTGTCATCCAAAGGAATTAATACAAAATTGAGGATGAGATCTAGAGCCTTGTACTGCACCCGTGAGGGCAAGGGCCGAGTGGGTGGGTGTTATACAAACAACACCATTTGATCTCTCTCTACCTCCATTACTGCCATAATCCCGGTGTGATGTTTATCATCATGAAGGGAATTTTTGTTCTTAGCTTATCCATGAATTTTTTGTTCCTCTCTATGATTTCTTCTCCCATAGATCAACTTGTTCCTACACTCAATGTGCCCTCTCTTGAGACAATCGTCAGTGAAGAACTGGATGTTGTGGGTGAGAGAGGACTTTCTAGGGCGATTTTAAATCTTCGTTGATTTGACCCTTGGTCCACCAGCTCAGGGACCACCTCGTCTTCTTTTTCTTGAGTGTGTCCTTCATATTCTTGTAGACTTCGCCTCTTTCTTACATGTACGTCTTCATCCTCCATGTCATCAACCTGATCACTAGCCCTTTTTTACTATTTGTCTCCAGTTGAGGTCTTGGTCTCCATTTATGTATCCAAAGGCCAAGAGTTACAGTTATCTTTCCATTCAATATCAGGTCTGGGCTCGTGTACATATGTAGAGCCTTTGTTATTTTCTCTCCTTTGTGCAATAACCCCTTTAGGGTCATAATGCCAGACATTTCCTTGCTGGAATTTCATTTTCTGGAGGAGTTCTTCGATCATAGGAGAGGCATGTCTTGAGTTGATGGTGAAAGGGCATACTATATTTGGGAGTTTGAGCCAAGGCATTGTCTCATAAATTCTAGAGCAAATATTCTCATGGGGAAAAGTATTGGCAAATGGAGAGGGGGAAGTTCGCAACCATACACTCAGAGTTCGGTCTGATCCTCAAATAAGTACCAATCCTCTACACAATATTCCTCACTAAATTGGAGTAGCTCCTTTTGTTCAGGAAATATCCGAGGTGGAGGTGTCCCATGAATGATTTCATAGGATATGGACATGAACTCTGAAATAAATTTGGAATAACCATCATCAAAACAATTCTGATTAACGTCGATAGTCCAGTCAAACATAGAATTAGGTTATTTTCCTCTGTGAGAGAATTTAGCCAAGCCTACACATTCAAATTTGTAGGCATGCATGAACATGAATAGAAAAAACAACAATGAGTAATACCTAAAGCAATTTGAAGTTTTCAGGTGTTTGAATTGGATTTTTATCGCGAAGGCTAAGAATTAAGGGATATCAAAGAGATTATTTGGTTGCATCATTTGGTCTATAAAACCTAGACAAGATTTGTTGACCCAACTGGTGTCGTCCTCTCCAAACATTCTAGAGATCACTACCAGGATAGGTTGAACATGGTATATGAATAGATAAAGAGGAAACTTGTCAGCTGCAAGGAGGCTTGGTGATTCTGAAACCATGATCATCTGAAGGACAGAGTTCCTTCGTTCAATAGTGAGGTTTGTGAAACAGAAAATTAGGGTTACCTTGGTGAACTCGAAACCAATAGAGGATGAAGGGCAACACAAGGGTAAGCTGAGGGGTAATCTCTAGTATCTTGCTCCCTTGAGAGGAGACAAAAAACACTTTTTTCTCAATGTAGGCTTCAAAAAGCCAAGAGACGAACTCAGGGAAATGGTGAACTCAAGGGGTGATTTGGTAATACAGACCAGAGTCGACTACCCTGAATAGGTGTTCTTCCCGCCATTTTTAACCCATTAGGTCAAAAAGTTCATTGGTCGTGTGAAATGGATAGACAAGGTCGCAGATATGAGCTTGGGAGTCCATGAGAGGCTTAGGACCAATGGAATCCTTGACTTCACAAGCTTGTGGGGTCTCAGGTGTAGTATTTTTCATTTTAAAAGAAAAGATGGAATTGTATACACAAAGGCACGAAATCGATTAAATACCTGGTGACCAAAAGCAATGTAAGGAGACAAGTTGGAGGATTGAATAATCCGAGCAAGGTTCATCACTAACGTCCAAATGATAGTTGCTTATGGAGTAAAAAGACAACGGTAAGGTGAAAAATGTGGGGGATGTAGGGTATTTCAAGACGAAGGATGAAAATTGGAGGGCTGACGCAGAGACGATGTTATCAGGTCAACACATGTAGGTGGTGGATTGACTAGATTGCGTTGGGTAGGTGGAGGGCGAATGGTGGACTCGAGATACAAATTTTACCTTACCTTACCTTACTTTGTTGGATTGAGGATTATAAAATACTTTGTTGAAGGTCCCTGCCATTTTTTGGAGGGTTGGGAGACCAAAGAGTGAAGAGGATGTCACCACCCAAAATGCATATTTACCATTGATCTGGGCACTGACTAAATCAATTTTGGGGGGGGGGATGAGTCCTACTAACGTTCATGCTTCTTCCCTCAGCGAAATGTAATTTGATTGGGCCAGTGAACCCAAAGCATCGAATTAATCTTTATTTTCCCAGTATATAACTTTCACCCCTTTTTCCTTTGTTGTTTTAAGCTCTTTGGGAACTTTTTATCTCAAGAGTGCCTTTCACTACTTTTATCTCTAGTTTCAAACTTCAGTACCGCGGGGTCATTCATACATAATTTCTTATACAAAAATTGATGTTTGATATTGCAGTTGGTACAACATCGGCTCCATCTGGGGGAAATGTGCTGAAAGCAGCATGTTGAGAACCTGGAGTCCCAATTTATTTGTTTCCTTGGGCATGGAGTCGCTTTATTGAAAACATTTCTAAGAAAGAAAAATAGTAGTAGAGAACTAAAAGTAAATATTTACTGATATGGTATGTACAGTGAGGTAGGAATACCTTTTAGTATTGGAAATAAAACTTGAGAAATTGCCCATTCACTGGTGTTGTGGTAAAACACAACCCCCCCATTTTTTACTTGTATACTTCAAATAATGGGGACCCTTTCTACAAAGTTTTTGGCTAAGAACCTTTTAGGATTTTGATTAAGTTAATTATCCTACATTTTTGTCATTTTTTCATTTTTATCAGATTCATATTTTGATTGTTTCATTGAATCTGGTTTTTCATAAGCTTTCCAACGATACTTTTTTTGCTCCATTTGGTCAACCAGTTTTTAAATGACACTCCTTTGATATTTTGATCATTTTCTCGCTTGGGTTAAAAAATGTATTAAGTGTACTAATATGTTAATTTTCGTAGTTAAAATAGTCATTCATTGTAAATATTAACTTTTAGTTCATTTTTATTAACGGTCCTACAAAATGACCCGACCAAATTGTACAATGGGCTAAAACACATTTCAGGATCTTGGTAATTTAGTCCAACTTGTTATTTTAAAACAAATCGTCAAACTCAAAACCCAAAAATTGCAAAAAACTGAAGTCCAAAATGTAGGATGGTTAATCCCACGTGGGCCCCACTTCTCACCACACTCATTCTTCTGAAAAATCCCGATTTATAAAAAACCCAAAATAAAAAATGCGATGTGATATTACGTTTGCGATACATCACAAATCACATATCGCAAATAACAAATATTTATTTTTACGCATATATTTAAAAAATGTGAAAACTCCGATGCGATTTGGTTTATGCGACGGGCTAAGATTTTTTTTTTTTTTTTAATATAAGATTTCCTCACCCTCCACCTTATTCTTCCACTTAACTCCTCCCTACGTGACATCACCCTCATCTCACCTTCCACTCACCCTTATAACTCCCATTCACTCACCTCTCCTCCTCCCTTCTCTCTCTCACGTGGTGTGTATTTCATATCATTTTTTAATTATTTAATTAAAATATATTATATTATATAATATTATAATTAATATTATATTTTAATTTTAATTTTAATATAAGTTAAATTTTAATATTAATATAATATTTTAATATTTTAATTAATTAATAAATCATTTTTAATTAGTTTAATTGTATTTTCAAATTAATTTTTATTAATCAAAATAGTAATGTAACTATAATTAATTAATTGATAAATGTTAACTTAATTTAGAATTAGATTGTAACTGAATTAGATTAATAATATAATTAGCATTAATTAGCATTAATTAATTAAAAACTATAATCTAATTTAGGATTAGATTTTAATTAAAAAAATCTGATTTTTAGCCTAAGCAACAAAAATTCCAGAATTCTGGAAATTTTAATATACAAACTTTGGAAGCTCACAAATGAAGTTTTATTTGGCCAAATGAGGCCCACAGTGGCTCATTAGATAGATAAAATCATGGAAAACATTTCTGAAGTTGTTTCATTCCCATATTTAATCATTTATTGGGTTTAAAACTTAGCAGAAGATCAAGCTCCGAATTTTTAATAAAATAAATTTTTTGAGTTTTATTTTATGCATTTTTATTTGTTCACAACTTCTTCTAAATGCAGATCCATTCGTCAATGATATCCTTGGCCAATTATATCAGCACAGAAATCAAAAGAAAGTTTATATTTCCTTTTTCAATTATTTATTTAATTATGTTTTGATTGAATTTATTTTATTTTTTTATTTTTTTGCATTTTGAATTTATTTTTACATTTTAATTTTGTTTTGATTTGTTTTTGCAGGAAAACAGTTGAAGAGATGAGAAGAAGAAGCTCTCAATCAATGAGAAGGCTCCAACAATTGAAAAATATGATTTTAAACCAATGAAAATTGATGGAGCAAAACCACTCTTCAACAAACTTTCCTATGAATAATTTTTTTGTAAATATTATAAATAGAAGATTGCAAAATGTAATAAAGAGGGGATTCTCTCCTCTGCAATTCTGGAATTCTTGATGGCACTATTGTCTAGAGGATTAAGAGGTGTAGGGTGAGAGGAGAGGAATCTCAGATCTGGAAATTATTGAGGTTTTTCTTTTACATTCTGAGTTATGTATAATGAACAGAGTCTTACACTACTGTAAGTCTGATTTTTAAAAATAGAAGTTCATGCATTATAAAAGACTGTTAGAGACCGGAGCTGGAGAAATGAACTTAATAAATTGGTATTTATAATACTATTATTTTAAATGTTGGTTTCATTTTATGATAACAGGAATGTGTCAATTTACTCGCATACTTGTGCACTTCTGTCGGTGTGAGTAATTTGCCTCAATTAATGTTATTATTTGTCTCTACTCTTATGGGTTGAATTCTGATTTTTTGAGTAACTATTTACTCAGAAATCTGTCTTATCAAACTGATTTATTGAATAGTGATATGTTGTGAACTATTTCTGCATGTTATTGTTTAATTATTCAAATTACTGATTAAATGATCAATATCATTTTGAGAACTACTTCCTTAGTGTTGTTGATTGATTATTTCAGTTAAGAGGTCTTTAGATAGAATGTGTTTGGTATAATATCAGTTAATTGAACTATTTCGTTAGTTTGATATTCATTTAAAACAAACATATTTAAATCTCAATTATTTTAAAACATCTTGCTCTCTGTTGGGATAGATCTATATCTGCATAATTGAGATAGGATTAAAATATTTGTTTTTCTTGCATCTTAGAATAATATTGCATTTAGATTAAATTGTACATCCCTAAAAAGTCCTCTTCCCAAATAGGCAAAATTTTAGTTGTGGCTTGGCTAAGCCCAAATTAGCTTAAGGATCACTTTCTTGTCCGATCGGCAAGAGAAATGATCTAATGTCTCTTTCCCATTGATAGATAAAAGTCATATTTTAAGCAAATGGAGATTGAAAGAAGGTAATTAGACCTAGTTAAACCAGTCGGTGCCATCATTCCAAATGGAAAATGAACTGCTTTAAGGTCTGGACCGAGTGGTCATCCCCCATGTTGTTGCAGCGAATTTCAAGGCCTCAACATTTTGGCGCTAGAAGGAGGGCTTGAGACTTGTTTTACTTTGGAGTCTTTGTATTCTAACATTTTATTTTTATTACAATGGCTCTTCTAAAACTTCCAATTTGGAGTTGTATTTCTGGACGAGCATCTTCCAATACTCCACTAGAAATAGTAAGACACTTGTCTCAGGTAAAGTTTAATGGTAAGAGGAATACTTCCGCATTTAATCATGCTTTACAATTCATTCAAAAAATTTCAAATTCTACTTTTCATGAAATTGATGAAGGTATTTTATGCAAGATTTTTACTCTTATATTCTTGGCAAAAGACAGAAACTGGTGTAAATCACTTTTAGTTGCCTCAATTCACAATTGGGAACAATTTATTACAATATTTCTTTGTAAATTTGATGTATATATCTATGAATAGGGATGTGAAGATTTTGAAGATTTACGAAAGTTTGAAGGTGAGTCTTTAATTGATTTTACCATCAAGTTTCGTTTAAATTGTTTAAAATTTAAAATTGAAGATAAACCTTCGAAAAAAGAATTATTAGATTGGTTTGAACTTATTTTCTCTCTTCCTTCCATTCATAATCCATGTGAAATTATTTCATGCTTTGATCAATCTCTTTCTAAATTCATTGATATAAGTAAAAATTCCAATATGGAGGTACAAAAAAATGATGATGAAGAGGCATCCATTGTGTATAATCAATTCCTTCAATTTCTACACATTTCTTACAGTATTGAGAAAGATCAAGGTGAATCTTCACATGTCCATGAATCTCAGTCACGAAGTTTGGAAAATTTCACTGATAAATTGCAAGAAAATATTAGCAGCAGTATTGAAGAAGATACTGCTTTGAAATCTGAAAATCAGTATGCATTAGAATTAGAAAATTAGATCATAATTCGTCAAGTACCAGCAGTGATTAAAGTTTCCAATAAAACGCAATCTATCATACAAATTTCTAAATTATTTCATGATGAGCAAATTCCAAATTCAGATCAACAAAGAAACATTCTTCAAGAAAGCACAATTACCCAAGTAAATGATCTTAAATCTAAAATTTGCAATGAAAAAAATGCATAAGAGTTTTCAAAAAGAGATATTTTCAAATGCATTGTTTCGGATTCATATTTTTCTCTTTATCCTGATAATTTTTCTAATAGTAATTTAACCTCTCTTCACATTAAAAATAATTCAGAAAATAGAGAGGTTGATCTAAATGAATTGCCAATTAGTTTTTATCAATATAGAGAATTAATTAATGATCATTCTTCTGACATTAATGAACATGAGCTTAACGTTCCTTCTTGTTTTGATACATTGAATGATATCGAAGAGAATTCTAATAAATGTCATGAGGTCATTTATGATAGTTACTTTGACATTGATGATATTCATTTATCTTCTTTTCAACTGAATCCTCATAATCAAAGTCTAATCACATGTGAAAAAAAATCTAATTCAGAAATTGTTCCAAATAGTTCTCATTTTCAAACAAATAATCATACTTATGATTTTAGCATTCAATAAACCATTCCAATCTATGATTTATATGATGATAAAGCTCGCATTCATATTCAGAGTCATATCATTTTCTCTAATTCACAAGTGGGTATCAAAAATCATTCTGATTGCATTATTCTGCCCAATTCTTGTGAAGAGGAAATTACTTTAAGTCACGCATAATTGTGTTGTAACAATAATTGTAACACTAGTGTAAACTATGATTCAATTTTTTTATTTTTTCAACATTTAATTTTAACTTCAGATTTATTTTCTTTTTTTAGTCCTAGATTTTTAAATACTTTATGTTGGCATATTGAGCAGCTCAATATTGAACACTCAATTGATGCATTACCTCAAGGGAAAAATAAAGATTCAAATTATAATTGTGAATATCAAAAGTTATTAAACTTCCAATTTCAAGTGATGTTCATTCCTTATCAATTACTTCTTACTTCTCAAGAGCAGTACCAACAAGAGAGTATATTTTCACAATATGGCCAGCAATCTAATTTAATTAATAATCTTCCGTTGGATCTAGCACACTTCCATTCGTTTTTTATTGACTCATTTGAAAAACATTTGGAAATTTTTCCTTCACGGAAGATTGTTAATAATTTAGCACTTAAACATAACACTAACAAAATCACACAAGCTATTGTTTCTGAAAAATCATTTCTACAACCTGCCTGTCATCATCTCTTTTAAACCTCTCCTACTCAATAATGAAAATACATCCAGATTTCTATGATCCAATTGAAATTTAGTTGGAAAGGGCATTTCAAGAGAAGGTAATGGTGAATAAGCTACTAACAATAAAGATACATTCTACTTTCAAATTTAGTTTTTGTAGTGTAATTATATTTTCATTTTTACTAATTTTTGACATGTACATACATGTAGGAATTAAAATGTTTACATGGTTACACTGGAAGTATGACTATATTTAATTATTTCATATTTTCAATAAAACTAGTAATGAATCCAATTTCCTTTGGGCGTCCCATTTCAATTATAGAAAAACAGCCTAGAGAATTCTAGAAACTCTTGAATTATGTGATCATACTTATTTGTCAAAACCTTCAATTTTCTTGTTTTTTAGAATTCATAACATTGATCATACATGAAGAAATTCCAAGAATTTTCTACTACTTGACAATTTTTTATTTACAAGTAGTTTAATAACTCATTTTTACCACTTTTGTCTACTGATGCAATTTTGGAAATGATGCAATTTGAAAAAATTTATTACTTAGCATTTTAGATTAAAATAAGAAGGTGGTGTTGAAAGAAAAACAGCCTAGAAAATTTTAGAAACTCTTGAATTATCTAATCATACTTATTTGTCAAAACCTTCAATTTTATTTTTTTTTAGAATTCATAACATTGATCATACATGAAGAAATTCCAAGAATTTTCTACTACTTGACAATTTTTTATTTACAAGTAGTTTAAGAACTCATTTTTAACACTTTGGTCTACTGATGAAATTTTGGAAATGATACAATTTGAAAAAATTCATTACTTAGCATTTTAGATTAAAATAAGAAGGTGGTGTTGAAATTATGCAAATTTTGAGAAAGTTTGAGAGAATTTAAAGGTTCATGAGGTAAAATTACAATCAAAATTTTTCCAGGTATGTGTTCTCAGGTTCATCATCATCTATTGTTTATTTTTCTTTCAAAAATTGTTTCTTATTTCTATTTTTTTGGCAGGTTTTCATTAATTTGATTATGAAGACTCAATATAAGAAAGTAGCCAGGTTTTTTCAAAACCACAACATTTTCAGAGAAGTATTTATTATTCATCTAAAATTTTAAGGATATCTAAATTTTGCTTATATTTATTGAAATCCTAGTAAGACATAGTGAATTGTCAGAAGAAACATATCAGATTATTATATTTCACAAACTCTCTTCATAAGGAAGATCAGGTAAAATTACTTTCCAATCAAATATTCTGGCAATTAATTAAAATATGAAAGGGTTGTTTATTTTAAATCAAAGTTAAATCACTCGCTTTATTTTTTGAATTGAATACTTTAAAGAAATCATCGACCCCACATATGGCTAATTATATATCGCAAATCGCATATCGGAATCTCTGAAATGAGCATACACTAAATATATCCGATCTCCCGATATTCTTATTCCCTTCGATCTCCGATGATCTATCTGTTTGATATTGCATTATCTATATCATAACATTTGATCAGAGGCAACTCTTAACAATTCCCGATAGGAAACCTTTGATGCATATCTTTTGAATCAATTTCAATACTCTCACTCATTTTCCAATAAAATTACTTTACCAAAATTGCGATGTTCATATAACTCGGACCCGATATTACATTTAAATCATCTTTATATACAGATATCACATTCTTTTATAAATCAAAAATTTTGTAGGGGCATATATTTAACAGTTCCGATGACCCAGATCCGATATGAAATTAAAATTCATAAAATAAAAAATATTGGGTCCGTTCTTCATCACACATCAGCGCATCAACGGAATTACATTTTGCATATCGGAAATTTTGGTTATTGTTAAAAACCTCACTCGGTAAATTATATTAGTTGCGATGCGATAAAAGACAAGGTAAGGATATTCCGATGCGATGCTACACATATCGCATATCACACGAGATAAGTAATGTGTTAAATGATAAAAGTTGCAACAAGCGATATGGAGTTCACTGTGAATTGCAAAAATCGCAAAATCGCAAAATTGAAAAAAAGTTAAGTTTTGAAATCTGCGGGAAGGTAAATTATAAAAGATATGAAGTATAATTGCATGATTGGTCACCATTTGTGTGGGCCGTAAAACCAAAGTTCCGAGCATATATTTTAATATTTGCAGTCACATTACATTAGTCATTTACCGCATTTTTATAATCCTAAGAATAATATCGGTGTTTCATTTCATTCACAAGCATTAATCTTCTGATATGACTATTTTTCGATATCGCATTCATCCCTTCGCGGTTTCCCATCGCACCTGTTCATCTCGCGATATTTCCATCAAAATAATTATATTGCATTGCTAACTCAAATGAAGCTTTGGCTTCAAGATCTTTTGATGTGATAAATCTCGATATTCAGCTTTTCACCATTATCTTTTAAATTATTATGGAAAGAGCTCAATCACATATCGACAAAAGTGGAAATCACAGATTTTAAGTTATGTATGGCAAAGAATCTCACGATGTGAAAAATTTAGCAAGGTAATGTACCAATGATTAATTCATATTTTTAATTTTCTTTTATTCTAAATTTTCTCCATACTTATCATATAAATATTAAAATCCTCTTTATATACTATTACATTATTCGGGATTTTAAATCGATTTCAATATTTTGGGGCTAATATAAATTCAAAGTAAAAGAAGCAAAAAGAACATTCATTGCTACAATTCATAAAGAAGTATAACTTCATCCTCATTTATGATGGATTTAATTTATTTTTGATTCCTTGAACATGAAACATTGCTTTATTTTAGTTAACTGTTTGTTTTACTTTAGATTTAATAAATAATGATTTTGGGTCAATAAAACTTCTTCATGTTTTTAATTCTAATTAAAAAAACAAGTTAATTTGTATTGGAGAAAATCATCTTCATTAGGTAAGATTAAATGCAATTCTCCAATGGTAGGTTTCATGTGCCCACTTTCATTTATTCCCATTTCATTTTTGTTATAGTTTATGTTAATCTTGAACTTTGTTTCTACATGTATTCATAAACCTTTCACACCTCTGCCAAATCAGTTTTCGAAGTTCATTTTCTTTTTCCCTATGAGATTCTTAAAATAAGCAATAATAATCATCATCAAATCTGTGAAACTAGGGAGTTTCTAAACCTCTAGTTTATATCTTTAAAGCATTACTTTTATTAGAAAATAGTTAAGATGCTTTTATATAGGTTTTGTCTTGAAAAATAAAATTTGCAACAGACAGAAACTTCTCATTCAGCATATTATCTATCATAACTGCTATTCACCTTCTACATTTTGAGAGGCTCATTTTTATATAGCTCTGCAAGATTAACCCAAAAAAAAAAAAAATATGAACACAGGAATGAACGTACATATGTTTATTTTTTTTTATAATCCTATGTTGAGAAATTCATATAAGCAATCTTGTTAGAGTTTAGCTTTTAAATTTTGTTTTTCTTTCAATTTTTTCTTTCTTCATTTTTATTTGCTGATTTATTTTCTTACTTTAGTTTATGAATTATTTTCCTTTTGTTTTCAGTGTTAATTTGATTTTGGTGACTTTGTCATGATTTATGTGAAAGGAATTTCTCTTACCTTACAGTTGTTGATATACATGAGAAATATTTTACTCTATCCATTTAAGTGGATTTCATTTATCGTTAAAGCCATATCTTTATGGAACCATAATGCCATCTTGCTTTAAATATTTTTCATGGAGAAACACACATCCTTTCTAAGTGATTGAGTTTACTTTTCAAGGAAAGAACTGATTTGAGTTTAATTCAATGAATCCCTCCCATCCTTCCACATAAAAATCCTTTGATTGATAAGTTGCAGAGAAATAATTTGGAGCAAACATTATGAAAGTACTATGTCCATTAAACATAAAATCTCTATTACCATCCCCCCTCTCACTCAAATACATCATAAATAAAAAGCTTGCAAATTCGCTTATCAAAAGAGGAAGCATGGGAAATACAAGTAAACCCGTTGGGGCTATGGATGTTCGCTGGCAGCGGGACTAGGCTTGTATGGCATAAAAGACAACTTCACCGGGGTACTGTTCAGGCTCGCTGGCAGCGAAGTGATGTCAGAGATAATCACAAAATGAATATATGCTTTATCAAAAACTCCTATCTCTACCTTCTTCTATTTTTCACATGAGGAAAATTAAAAAAAAAAAAAAACAAATTTCTCCAAATTTGGATTCATCACTTTTACTCAAGTTTGATTTAAGTACTTATCTTTACAAACTCACATTGCTTAATCTATTTTATGGGACATATGGAAATATTTTACTGTTAGAGGATTTCTTGATTTCCATTATTTTTAACCTTTGGGTAAATTTAAGTTCATTATCTTTAATCAGAGATAACTAGTTCTTCTCTCGCATCTCACCATTGTTGTGGTAAAACACAACCCTCTCATTTTTTACTTATATACTTCAAATAATGGGAACCCTTTCTACAAAATTTTTGGCTAAGCATATTTTAGGATTTTGATTAAGTTAATTATCCTACATTTTTGTCATTTTTTCATTTTTATCAGATTCTTATTTCGATTGTTTCATTGAATTTGGTTTTTCATAAGTTTTCCAACGATACTTGTTTCGCTCCATTTGGTCAACCAGTTTTTAAATGGAACTCCTTTGAAGTTTTGATCATTTTCTCGCTTGGGTTAAAAAATTTATGAAGTGTACCAATATTTTAATTCTCGTAGTTAAAATAGTCATTCATTGTAAATATTAACATTTAATTCATTTTTATTAATATTCCTACAAAATGACCCGACCAAATTGTACAATGGGCTAAAACACATTTCAGGATATTGGTAATTTACTCCAACTTTTTATTTTAAAACAAATCGTCAAATTCAAAACTCCAAAATTACAAAAAGCTGAAGTCCAAAATGTAGGATGGTTAATCCCACGTGGGCCCTACTTCTCACCACACTCACTCTTCTGAAAAACCTTGATTTACAAAAAAGTCGAAATAAAAAATGTGATGCGATATTGCGATTGTGATACATCGCAAATCACATATCGCAAAAAAAATATATATATTTATTTTTACGCATATATTTAAAAAATGCCGAAACTCCAATGCGATTTGGTTTATGCGACGGGTTAAGTTTTTGTTTTTTTTTAATATAAGGTTTTCTCACCCTCCACCTTATTCCTCCACTTAACTCCTCCGTACGTGACATCACCCTCATGTCACCTTCCACTCACCCTTATAACTCCCATTCACTCACCTCTCCTCCTCCCTTCTCTCTCTCTCTCACGTGGTTTGTATTTCATATCATTTTTGAATTATTAATTAAAATATATTATATTATATAATATTATAATTAATATTATATTTTAATTGTAATTTTAATATAATTTAAATTTTAATATTTTAATTAATTAATAAATAATTTTTAATTAATTTTATTTTATTTTCAAATTATTTTTTATTAATCAAAATTAATAATGTAATTATAATTAATTAATTGATAAATGCTAACTTAATTTAGAATTAGATTGTAACTGAATTAGATTAATAATATAATTATAATTAATTAACATTAATTAATTAAAAACTATAATCTAATTTAGGATTAGAATTTAATTAAAAAAAAATTATTTTTAGCCCAAGCAACAAAAATTCCAAAATCCTAGAAATTTTAGTATACAAAATTTGGAAGCTCATAAATGAAGTTTTACTTGGCCAAATGATGCCCAGGACAGCTCATTAGATAGATAAAAACATGGAAAACATTTCTGAAGTTGTTTCATTTCCAGATTTGATCATTTATTGGGTCTAAAATTCAGCAGAAGATTATGCTCCGAATTTTTAACAAAATAAATTTTCTGAGTTTTATTTTCTGCGTTTTAATTTTTCCACAACTTCTTCTAAATGCAGATCCATTCGTCAATGATATCCTTGGCCAATTATATCAGCACAGAAATCTTTTACATTCTGAGTTATGTATAATTATCAGTGTCTTACACTACTATAGCTCTGATTTTTGAAAGCAGAAGTTCATGCATTGTAAAATACTGTTAGAGACTAGAGCTGGAGAAATGACTTAATAATTGGTATTTATAATACTATTATTTTAAATGCTGGTTTCATTTTATGATAACAGGAATGTGTCAATTTACTCGCATACCTGTGCACTTCTGTCAGTATGAGTTATTTGCCTCAATTAATGTTATTATTTGTCTCTACTCTTATGGGTTGAATTCTGATTTTTTGAGTAACTATTTACTCAGAAATTTGTCTTATAAAACTAATTTATTCAATAGTGATATGTTGTGAACTATTTCCGCATGTTATTATTTAATTATTCAAGTTACTGATTAAATGATCAATATCATTTTGATAACTGCTTCCTTAGTGTTGTTGATTGATTATTTCAGTTAAGAGGTCTCTAGATAGAATGTGTTTGGTATTCACAATATCAGTTAATTGAACTACTTTGTTAGCTTGATAT
Source organism: Pinus albicaulis (assembly GCA_034641835.2). Lineage (NCBI taxonomy): Eukaryota > Viridiplantae > Streptophyta > Pinopsida > Pinales > Pinaceae > Pinus > Pinus albicaulis. Next base: position 237,968,718 of record CM076584.1, on the reverse strand, counting down.
TCATTTAAAACAAACATATTTAAATCTCAATTATTTTAAAACATCCTGCTCTCTGTTGGGATAGATCTATATCTGCCTAACTGAGATAGGATTAAAATAGTTTCTTTTGCTTGCATCTTAGAACAATTTTGCATTTAGATTAAATTATACATCCCTAAAAAGCCCTCTTCCCAAAGAGGCAAAATTTTATTTGTGGCTTAGCTAAGCCCAAATTAGCTTAAGGATCACTTTCTTGTCCGATCAAAAAGAGAAATGATCTAATTTCTCTTTCTCATTGATAGATAAAAGTCATATTTTAAGCCAATGGAGATTGAGAGAAGGTAACTGAACCTATTTAAGCCACCTTTCCAAACAAAAAAGGAACTTCTTTAAGGTTCGGACTGGGTGGTCATCCCCCATGTTGTTGCAGTGAATTTCAAGGCCTCAAAAACTGGCAGGTCCAGTACGTCGCCTTCTAAGTTTTCCATCATAAAGGTATTGTCCCCTCTTGCTTCAGTGATTTTGAATGGCCCGAACCATAAGGGTCAAACTTTCCATGCTTTCCCTTTTCTAACCTTCTCATGCCCCATCTCAATACCAAATCCCCAAGCTAGAAACCTCTGTCCTTACCTTTCTTGTCGAACAAAGACTTCATCTTGTTTTGGTAGCTAATCATCTAGTGATTCACCTATTCTCGGATTTCTTGGAGATCTACTAGCTGATTTATCCTTCTTCTTAAGGTGTTAGGTTCTTCTTCACTATCTTGAAGTAAATTCACCACCGACAACACCAACTTTATAGGGAAAATCGTTTCCTTACTGTAGACTAGTTGATACGGGGAATTTCCAATGGATCTCTTAGTGGTAACTCTACTTGCACACAAAGCAAACCTCAGCAGTGAATCCCAGTTCTTTTGTTTTTATGCTATTATTTTCTTCAATATCCTTACCAGGGTCTTATTTGAACACTCGACCAGTCCATTCCCCTGTGGGTAATAAGTGGTTGAATGACCTAGAAAGATGTTGTACATTTAACAAAAGTTCACAAACCTTGAAAATTTGAATTGTTGAGTGTTATCGGCTATTATCTTCACTATAAAACTGAACCTGGAGAGTATGTTTTCCTCCATAAACTTCATAATGATCGTGTCTATGGCGTTCCTGGCAGGCATGACTTTGACCCACATGGTGAAATAATTGGTAGCTCTTAGTATCCATCGATGTTGACCATTAGATGAAGGATGGATTTCACCAATTAAATCAAGTCCCCACTATCTAAAAGATTCCTCCACATGAATAGGGATGAAACAAAAGGAGGTGAATTTCTTCTTTTTTACAAACAATTGGCACTTTTCACACATCCAGAATAAGCGGCCATTTAGTATTTTATGTATGCTCACATGCAAACTATAATTTCCCCAACACAGGCAACCGTGAAACTCATCCATCACCTGTTGGATTGTGTATTCTACCAAGAACAAGAGTAATATTCCTACTGGATCTGTCCAATATAGTTAACCATTAGCGATGATAAATTTTTGCGATCGCAATCTTAGGGCTCGATACTCCACTTTTTCAAAGTTCAGTGGGCATCTTAAGAACAAAAAATACTCGACTATGTTTTTATACCAAAGGGAAATTAGGTACTTAATCTGAGTCTTTTGTGTCACGGTCTCGATCCCCTTATATGGATCTGTTTTGTCATTTCCCACCCCCGTCTCGACTAGTATATTTATCCCCAATTCCTGGCAGTTTGATTCTGATAGAATTTTGGCTAGGCCTTGCTCTTTGATCAACTTCGTGGGCTTGATCTCCATCTCATATTCATGTATCTTAGATATCCATTTGCCTCTCTTCCCCTCGTTTTCACCCTGTATAAGGATTTCTTTGACCGATGTTGTAGTTACATAGGCTACTATGTTAGACTCGAGGATGTACATCCTGAAATCTTTAAGGGCTTTGACCAAGGTGTATGCATGTTTCTCCAGAATTTTCTATTTCAATTCGACTTCTCTTAGTACCTGGCTGAAGAAGGAAATTTCTTGTTCATACCCTTCATCATTATTTTTCAACAATACCGTGGCTATTGTGTGAGGAGAAGCGAATGATAATACAAAGAGAGGTTTCAAGTAGTATGGGATGACAAGCACAGGTGCTTCTAAAAAATCATGTTTAATTTGTGCAAATGATTCTCGAGAAGGTGAAGTCCACTTGACTTCACTGTTATTTTTTAACATCTTAGTAATGTCTTTAACTATTTATGCGTAATTCGGTATTATTATCCTCATAAATTTTATTCTACCCAATAAAACTTGGATTTCCTTCTTGCTCCTTGGTAACGAGATGTTATTTATAGTCTCTACCCACTTTGGGTCGATCTTGACTCCTTCTTTTGCCACTATATGCCCCAACAATTTCCCTTCATGCAAGGCAACTTGTGACTTCTAGGGATTCAATGATAATCCATATCTCCTACACTTATCGAAGGCTAGCTTTAAGTGATCAATATGTTCTTCATGAGTATTTGAAAAGATAGTGATATCGTCCAGGTACACCACCACAAACTTGTCTTGGTATACAACAAAAGCTATGTATGGCACTTTGAAACATGGTTCCCACGTTTATACAACCAAAAGGCATCTTGGCATGCATGAAAGTTCCCCAAGGTGTGGTGAATGCAGTCTTTTCTTATCATATGGGTGAACTGCCACTTGATCGTATCCATAGAACCCGTCCATCATGGACATTCGGGAGGACCTGACTACTTTCTTCAAGATATGATCCATCTTTGGTAGCGGGAAATTATCCTTCAGGGAGGCTCTGTATAGGTTCCTGAAGTCAACACACAACCTTATTTCTCTATTCTTCCTTCTCACTGGGACTAATTTGGCCACCCAATTTGAATATTTGAGAGGTATAATGATCCTTTCTTGTAGTAATTTCTTCACCTCCTCCTCTATAGTAGGGAGGAGGAGTGGGTTAATTTTCCTCAATTTTTGCTTATGAGGTTTCGATCCTTCTTTCAGAGGGATTTTATGTTGTATAATACATGTATCAAAAGTTTTCAAATCTTTATAAGACCAAGAAAATACATCTTATAAGTTTTGAAGAGACTTAAATACCTTTGCTTTAATTCCTCAGGGACCCTTTTCGTTAGTTTGATGAATTTCGGTTCTTCCTCTGAACTGATGTTATCATCTTCCACCTGCTCATTGAGTTATTTCCCGCAAGGATTAGAAGGGATGCCATTGGAGTTGAACAACCTTTCCAGAGGCATAAGCCACCTGGGAATAGTATTCCCTTTCAACTGTAGGACTTTATGGCCAACAATGGTCTCTTCCTAACTTGAGTCATGCATTTCTGTCATGACCTCCCCTTCTTGATCAATAGTCGAATTATAAACTTTTTCTACCACCTCCATAAAATGCTTTATTTGATCTTCATCCTAAAAAACTTTCCAGTGCTTAACATTGTTGGGAATGGAGGGTTTGTACCTAACTTCGATCTCATATCTCATGAGAGGATTCTGAGGAGGTCAGAAATTATTAGCAGCCACAACTAGCGAAAATTCCATTTGATTCTTTTCACGGGACATGAATTGAATATTGAAAACCAAGAAACAAAATTCTATCAGGTCCCATACCTCATTTTTGTAAGATCTGAGCTGTGGATTCTTTTCTTGGCACTGATTCCTTACTTTCTTTACCACCAATTCTGAATCTCCAAATATCTTCAGGCTCTAGATGTTTAAGTTCTGGGTTGCCTGTAGGCCCAAAAGAAAGGCTTTGTATTCGACCACATTGTTAGTGGCTTCATATTATAGTTTGAATGAGAGATGGATCAAACAACCCTCTGGTGAGATTAGTAATACTCTGACTCCATTTCCTTATTTGGAGTAGGCTGCATCGAACTACAACGTCCATATTTCACCAACTTTCAAATCTTGTCGATTTAACTGAATCGGTGGCAAGGTATGTGTCTCTTCTAATATGAGATCGTCCTCCTCTAGTAACAAGTAGGAGAACTCACTTTCTTTATCATATTTTGGAGAATTTTTAGAGCCGTCAGATTTTGTGACCATCTTTACAAATATGATTTCTCTATAGAGCCTCCTTTCTTCTCCTCCAAAAATCGATATGGTGGCATATGTTACATCCAATTTTATAGGACCTCCAATTTTGGATCCCTGTGACCAAGATAAAAACATTCCAAACCTAGCTGGTATGTATTCCACCACAATATCCATTACCACACTCTTAGCTAGGATTTGGCCCAAGTTTACCACCAGATCTTTTATCATCACCTAACACTTAACCCTCTTGGAGTCAAAAGAGTAAAGGTATTTATAAGGTCATGTGATTTTCAACCCTAGCTATTCCATGTCTGATAAGGGCATCAAGTTTTTTGAAGCTCCTGAATCAAACATACAATATAAAGTAGAAGGTCATGTAATACTAAGGTCACATAAAAGGGTGGAGTGGATGGATCTTGTTCTTTTACGTGAAGCCCAAAGACTGCCATGGGTCTTTCATCTTGAATATTGAGACTCTCGAGGACATGGACTGTGGAAGGAAGGCCCATAAACTGAGACACTTGGGCCTTGTAGGAGGGTTGTTTCAACAACTCGTTCAGTGGCACGGGGATATTGACCTTTTCTAATTCATTTTTTAGATTGAACACAGCCAGACTCTTTTTTTCCAAAGAAATTTTAGCGGGTTCCTTATATTTGTTGCTGAGGGACTAAGGTGATGGAAGGGAATTTTCAGTTTCAGAGGTTTCTAGATTTTGCAGGAGGGAATTTAGAGGTGTAATCGCTATGGGGACAGCTTGATATAATGGCTTATTTCCCTTCTCCACCTCACCTGGAGAGCCTTGAGACTGTGGATCTTCACTTTTCTCTTGCGTGCGAGACCTCTTTCTTGAAGATCTTAGGTCATACTTTTTGTGGAACTAGGCCTGCATGAAATCTACAAATTTCCAACTATATTTGTCAATCTCACCATCATCTGGGGGAATCTATGGCTCCTTTCCTTCTTCTTGATGTAATGCAATTTCACCTTTTTCATCAGAATAAGAAAATAATTGATTCTCCTGTGTTGTTGTAACCTCATATGCTTGTCCTTCCAACTCTTCCTCTAAATACAGTGGAGGTTGGATATGATCTTGCTGCTCTTTCATTTCTCTATGAAATAACTAAAGTGGAGGTATCTGGTACTGTGGATTAAAACCTCAACTGGGAATCATTTGATTTTGTCGAGGTGGGGCACTTTTACTTTCTAGGTCTAGATTTACCATCTTGTTAGACAAGTTCTTGATCAACTTATTCATCTCTTCCATCTTTTTCTCTTGGGTTTCTTGCTCCTGATTTGAGGAGATGACCTCCTACTTTCCTCTTCTTCTCTCTCCATAATCAAATTTCCCCTAAATTTTTCGAGTAGAAGCAAAGTTAGGTTATACCTTTAGAGCATCAGTCTGGATCTGGTCTAAGGATCTGGATTTTCTTTCTTTGAGTGTAAATCAAAACTTAGGTTCAAAAGCTCCAGTGAAGACCACCTTAGTTGCTGCTTTGGGAGGATTTATCTCTACAGGAAGATTATTGTATATCTTGTTGAACCTTTTAATGAAATATGTGAAATCTTTGTTCCGTCTCTTCTTCATCGAATTAAACGTTGTGAAAATATAACCATGATCCATTTTATGCCCCCACTTTTGTGTGAAAGCGTTCTCCATCTCCTCCCAGTTGGTGATGGAGTTATTAGGTAAATAATTAAACCAATTTCGGGCTTCGCCATCTAAAGACTAGAAGAAGAGTCTCTATACCACATCAAGGTGATCAAGGTTCAATTTCTCTGCAAAGGCGTAGAATTTTTCAATGTGTCTTTGCGATGAAATTCTATCTTCTCTGGTGAACTGGGAAGAAGCTTCAAATAGTCCTATGGAATATCATTCAAAATTTATGGTAAATCCATAGGAGCATATTTTTTCAGAATAAAATTGGGAAAGACTATGTTGTGCAAGAAGAGAGGAAGTAGATTCACTGTGTGAGTTTGCAAAGGGACAATATGAGGAATGAATGGTAAGACTGGAGTGAGTCGAGTATCTGCCTTACTAAGATAAAAAATTACCGGAATATCTTTGATTTCTTTTGTTTCAGGAGACATGTGGAAAGCAAGGAAGGATTTACCCACAGACTCTGTTTCACTTTGACTCTAGAACTGAATGAGTAGAGAGTAGAGTCTCCTTCTAGGAGATCTTATAATACCTGAGTGGAAAAATTGAGACAATTTATGACGACTCTATGAGAGATGGAAGAGGATGGTTCAAGAGAGAAAGGAGGTCATTCGAGCTTACTAGGAGCCTTTTCTTTCCTAAATTTTCTAAATATTAGCCTTCGGGATCAGATACGGAAGGTGTTTTTTTCTAAAAGGTGTCTGACCGAGTATGAGGCTTGGTGAAAGCCAAGATTGATTGGACCTAGATTTAGACAGTGGAGTTGCCAAGGTGAGATGTGTACAAACCACAACCCTTTGTGCTCACCTGACTGAAGGGTGAAAATTTTTTGTATCCTATGGAAATGTCTTCTAATTCATTACTCAACAACGACACCAAAAAATTTTTTGTAGCTCCTAGGGACAGTCTCTAGGTTGATGAGTAGACCAGTGCCTAGGACATCTTAAGATGGTCTTGAGATTGATTTAATAGGACCCAAATATTCACATTAAGGATTTATATTGGGTAGTTCAGAACCTTCACTGCTTTGGATTCATATAATAATAGACTAGATGGTCATGGAGTGCAAGTCCAGAAGGATGACATATAACATTCAACAAGGCCATTCACAATTGTGCACACAAAATTTGGCATAATATTATAGTGGTACAGACGAAGCAAGTGAGTATTCAACACATTAGGCCTAAACATAAAAAGAATTCAATGCATTAAACACTGGAAGAAAAGATGAATCATAGATAATATGAAATAAACAGATTCATGGAGTGCATTTAAGGAATTTACATCCATCTACTATTAAAAGAGTGTTAATCACCTTTTACAAAGTGAAACAAATTCCTAAACATAGATAACTAATCCCAACGGCTACAATAACATGAAATCTCAAAATAAAGAGTGTGAATGAATGCAAATATAACATATCAGAAAGTTTACATACTACGTATGAATTTGAGGCAAAATCGAGATGTCTATATATATATATATATATATATATATATATATATATATATATATATATATATATATATATATATATATATATTCAAAAACATACATTCCATACCAAAATGCTGCAAAAAGTCTCTTCAGACAATCAACCAAAATTTCTCACAAAAAATTCTAAACCTTTCTTTTGTTCCAGGTCTCTCTCTTTATAAAGTTTTCAAAGAGGGTCCATCACCTTGATATTCTTTCTGGATTTTACAGTAAATTCATAACAAAATAAAGCATGCCTAAGGCATAACTCAATAACTGAAAAATAACAAAGTATATGTCGATAAATTGTAAAGATAAAAGTAAAAGTAAAAATGAGCAATGCCTTGTCGGCAACATCATGAAAACTTCATCTATGGCGAGGCTGGTATGGAGAGTGCGAGGCTTGGCGTGATGTTAGCAAAGCTTGATGAGAGGATTTTGATGCATGATGCAATGAATACGAAGTTATTGGTGAAGACTACGGAGTTGTTCTGACAAGTGGGACGACCCAAATAGTTGGAGGATAGACGAACTCATAACATTTCTGCCACAGGACTGAGGAAGGCACAAGAGCATGATTATATAGATCATACATGACTCGAATCTGGGTCAATTCTGAGTAATCCAAGTTATCATGGAACAATTTTTTTACCATTCCTGAGAGGAGGAATTGTTTCCTCAAACAAGCCACGACAATCTTGACCTTTAACCTGGATGTCCTCTCACGGGTAGGGTCCACCCTGATTTTAACCTCAACTATTTTCTGCTCATAAGCGTCCCACTATATAAAATCCACTTCCTAATCCCAATAAGTAGGTAGCCCCTCCTCAATGACCTTCTCAAATTTTGCATCAAAAGTCTCAATTCCTTTGGTGACTAGTGCCAAACACTCTTTGACCTTGACCCAAGTATCTTCCATTTGAATCATCCTCATAACTTCCATAATAGTACCAAACTGATCCACCACATAAATGGTCCCTAACCCCTTAGTTGGTAGTTTTTTTATGAACTGAATGTATTTCCTTGCTATTAAAGCATTTTCAACCCCAGATTCCTTACATGCCTCGAGTTGATCCTTGTATTTCTGAACTGTGACCCTTTTGTCATTGACCAACATGAGGTGTTCCCAATGGCTTTTCATTTTTGAGATGATCTCATCCCATATCATTTTTCTACCTTCGACTAGGGAAATATTCCCTTTCATCTAGATTTTTAGATCTGAAACTTTCTTATTAGCCACTTGTAAATTATTTTTAGCAAGATTAGCTTTTGCTTTGATTGTTGCTAACTGATTTTCTATTAGGCTAAAGCTTCTCGAGTTGCATCGATATCTCTTCGTATTGCCTTCACTTCACCCTCATAGAACTGTAGCTTGGTCAATGACCTCATGAGCTTGTCTGCATTTTTCTGTGGGTCATCAGGCATAAGCACAACACATACGTGGGTATCCAGCTTTTATTATATTTCTACTAGTTTCTAATTCAACGCTATGACTTCATCATTCATATCAAGCAGATTTAGCTAGAACCTCCTTCTCCTTTTCACCTGAGCCAAATCAGGAGTTTGGATATGTTCTCTTCCAGGGAATTTAAGTTTATGTCTTAGCTCTTGGACTTCTTACTGAGATCTATGGAGGAGAGCATCAATAGTTGACTGTCCTTCAAGAACTGTCCCTTTTCCAGAGATATTTTTCTTATAAGTCTCAATCTGTAATGTAAGGGCCCTATAATTATCCCTTCTTGTTTTAGAGTGGCCATTGTTCTCTCCAACAACTTCTAAGCCTTATCCACAGTCATGGTATACTTCATGAGTTTTTTGTAGAGAATATTCCAAATCTTCTTGTGGAGATTTGTCTTGTCATCCAAAGGAATCAATGCTAAATCGAGGATGATATCCAGAGCCTTGTACTGCATCATTGAGGGCAAGGGTTGAGTGGGTGGGTGTTGTATAGACAACACCATTTTATCTCTCTCTACATCCATTGTTTCCAAAATCCTGGTGTGATGTTTATCAACATGAAGAGCCATTTTTGTTCTTAGTTGCTCCATCACTTTATGTTCCTCTCTCTGATTTCTTCTCCCATATAAAAAGTGTTATGGCACCTGATGTTCTCTCTCCTAAGACAACTGCCTGTGAAGAAGTGGATTTTGTAGGTGAGGGAGGACTTTCCAAGGCAATTTTAAAGCCTAGTCAATTTGACCCTCGGTCCACCAGCTCAGGGACCACTTCGTCTTCTTTTTCTTGAGTGTGTCCTTCAAATTATTATAGTCATGGAATCTTTATTACGAGTACTTCTTCACCCTCCTCCAGGTCATCAACTTGATCACTGACCCCTTTTTACTGTTTGTCTCTAGTTGAGGTCTCGGTCTCCATTTCTATATCCAAAGGCCAGGAGGTAGAGTTAGCTTTCCATTCAATATCAGGTATGGGCTCACGTACATATGTTGAGGCTTTGATCTTTTCTCTCCTTTGTGCAATAACCCCTTTAGGGTCATAATTCCTGATATCTCCATGATGGAATTTATTTTCTGGAGGATTTTTTTTTATCAGAGGAGAGGCATATCTTGAGTTGATGGTGAAAGGGCATACTATATTTGGGAGTTTAAACATGTACCCTTTATTATTTGGGACAAAATGCACCAGGTATGAGCCGAGGTGTTGTCTCATAAACTCTAGAGCAAATATTCACATGGGTACAAATACTAGCAAATGGAGAGGGGGAAGTTCACAACCATACACTTCGAGCTTGGTGTGATCCGCAAATAAGTACCAATCCCCTACACAATATTCCTCACTGAATTGGAGCAACTCATTTTGTGAAGCAAATATCAAAGGTAGAGGTGTCCCGTGAGTAATTTCATATGGACATGGACTTTGAAATAAATTTGGAATAACCATCATCACGAGAATTCTGATGAACGAAGGTAGTCCAGTCAAACACAGACTTAGGTTCTTTTCCTCTGTGAGAGAATTTAGCCAATCCTACACATTCGAATTCGTAGGCATGCGTGAACATGAAAAAAAGAAAACAAAAATTAGTAATACCTGAAGAAATTTGAATTTTTCGGGTGTTGGAATTGGATTTTTATAGTGGAGGCTAAGAATGAAGGAATATCAAAGAGAGTATCTCGTTGCATCATTTTGTGTATAAAACCTATGTTGGAAATATTGAGAGGGGGGGTGAATCAATATTTCTTATCAATTAGCACTTTTAAATCTTTTCAGAGCATTAGTTAATCTTCAATTATTCTTGATGTTTATCCAATAACAACAGTAAACAATAGAACACAATAGGCACATGAATTTTAGGTGGAAAACCCCCTCCGGGTCAAAAACCACCAAACGCTTTTCTAATAAATTCTTTAATCTTCAGTCCCAACTGAAATGAAAGGTACAACTTCCTATAATTATAGAAATGTATTCTTCTCCAGCTCCCAGTGGAAAGATGACCCAATTCCCTAGTTTCTTCAGTAGTAAACTGAATGGATGCCCCAACATCCTAGACCGACATACCACCCTCAAGTGTTCACAGGCTCCAACCTATAGGTTACTTCATGCACCAACCTAACACCTCCCTGCCACCCTATAACGATCAGAAATAATACAAGAGTGTGGAATCCTGTACCAGGTACAATGATTCACAATGATTTTCTTGACTAGACCAATCACCCAATCACACTATGACCTGCAACCCAACCATAACATTATCCAACAATGACACTTATACCTCCCAAAAATGCCTCTCCAACTCTAGGAAGATTGACTCTTTTACAATAATGAATATTTTAAAATTTTAAAATGATGATTTTTACAATACTGACTTTTGACATGACCTGATACTTGACTTGACATTGCTTCTTTGAACACTAGTAGCTACTAAGGTATTGTTGTGCTTGCTTCAAGTAATGGTACTTTGGCATTGCATTCTCCTTCTAGTATGTGTCTAAGTTGTCCTATTGTGTCCTCCTTCCTACACATGCATTAATGAACAATAACCAAACCAATATACAAACAAAATACTTACATTGTCCTGCAAACCATATCTCAGAGAAATATTCAAAATTAAAATGTAAATACGTTCAACATTTATGAACAAAACCCAATCAAACATACATGCAAAATACTTACATTGTCCTTCAAAAACGCATGTCAGAAATGATATTCAAATTAAAATTCAAACACTAATCATACATACCTTGTTGTAGCAGACTTACCCTTGACTGTTGATGTGCGGTCCTTACTGCAGTGATCCTTGAATGCATATTTTTTCTTTCCTTCTAGAAGCTCGATATTGAATTTGTTGTATCTATGTAATTTCAAATCGCCAAGGTCTGAGATTACGTCCTGTAGTATTCCTCTAAGTCCTCTTTACAACCTCGTAGTTCTGATCAATATTGGATTATTCAAGTAATAGTTATACCCAATCTCCTACGATGACCTGATTATAGACTAGTTCAGTAGAGAAAACTTGTATGAAGTGCCACATGTCACTGTTTCAACCTTTGGTCCTAAAAATGATACCCAACAAACTACATCGCGTCCTATTTTTATCATGTTTTACGAAATGTGAATCCAATGCTCAGAGAGAAATTTATGACGATTTTCCCAAGGTCACCTATTTGACATGAAATTCGGAAGCTTGCAAAAACCCTAACTTCCTCAAATCATATCTCCGAAAATATAATGAACCAATATCTGGATTTCGGCTCAAATGAGTTTTCTTTTTTAGCATATGAAGCTTCCTAGAAAAAAAAAATTATAGCGAAAATTCCACAATGACCTGTTTTAAGTAACGAAATCCTTACATGAGGAGGATATGAGGGTCACAATTTATAAATTCTTAGGTTGAGAGAATCTTCAACAAGTGAACATTGGAAGGAATTTAGGATCTTAAAAATTATTAGTTGTTGACTATTTAATGACCACAACCAATGATTAGTGTCATGCCACAACCCCATGGGATTTTAGCCCACTATTTAGGGTTACTAAATTCAAACATGAATATCTCTCAAACCGTGAATAATTACGTGGCGTGCCATATATCAACGAAAAAATCTCGACAATTAGAAACCATCCAAAATATCTTTGACTCAGAATAGAGTATTTTTTCAAGTCAAAATTCCCATGCAAGATCGGGGTAGCCCATGGTCCTTCTTGGGTTAACATCAATGACAACCACTAATCAACAACCTAGACAAGTGTTTTTGACCCAACTGGTGTTGTGCTCTCCAAAAATTTGAGAGATCACTGCCAAGATAGGTTGAACATGGTCTAGGAATAGAGAAAGAGGAAACTTGTCAACTGTAGGGAGGATTGGTGATTTTGAAACCATGATCATCTGAAGGAGAGAGTTCCTTCATTCAGCGGGGAGGTTTTTGAAATGGAACATTAGGGTTACCTCGGTGAACTCCATATCGATAGAGGATTAAGGGTAACACAAGGCTTTTTGGATAAGTTGAGGGATAATTTCCAGTATCTTGTTACCTTGAGAGGAGACAAAATACCCTTTTTTCTCAACGTAGGATTTAGAGAGCTAGGAGATGAACTCGGGGAAATTGTGAATGGAAGGAGAAATTTGGTAATAGAAATCAGAGTCGGCTACCCTGAATAGGTCTTCTTCCCACCATTTTTAACCCACTAGTTCAAAACGTTCCTTGGCCACATGAAATGGTTAGACAGGGTCGCGAATATGAGCTTGGCAATCCACGAGAGGATTAGGACCAGGGGCATCCCTAACTTCATGAGCTTGTGGGGTTTGAGGTGCAGTATTTTCCATTTTAAAAGAAAATATGGAACTGTGTACACAAAGGCACGGGATCGGTTAAATACCTGGCGACCGAAGGCGACATAAGGAGACAAGTTGGAGGAGCGAATAGTCCGAGCAAGGTTCAACACTATCATCCAAATGATAGATGCTTATGGAGTAAAAGGACAATGGTGAGGAGAAAAATGTGGGGGATGTAGGGTATTTCAAGATGGAGGATGAAAATTGGAGGGCTAACGCAAAGACGACGTTATCAGGTCGACACGTGTAGGTGGTTGATTGACCGGATTGCGCTGGGTAGTTGGGGCGTTCATGGAGGGTGAATGGTAGACTCGAGCTACAAATTTTACCTTACCTTGCCTTACTTCATTGGATTTCACATTATAAAATACTTTGATGATGGTCCCCACCAGTTTTCGACGAGTCGGGAGGCCAAAACGTGAAGAGGAGGTCACCCCCCGGAATGCATATTTGTCGTTGATCTGTGCATTGACTCACTCAATTACGGGGGGCGCGTCCTACTAACATTCACGCTTATTCCCCCGCAAATATGTGAAAAGGTCCAGTGAACCCAAAGAAGAGTATTAATATTTATTTTCCTGGTATATAAATTTTGGACCTTTGTCATTTTTTTTTTTAGCTCTTTGGGAACTTTGTATCTGAAGAGTGCCTTTCACTCTTTTTATCTCTGGTTTCGAACTTCGGTGAAGCGGGGTTAGTCAAACATAATTACTTATATAAAAATTGATGCTTGATATTTTTCTTGGTACAACAGTAAGGATGTCATGGACAAACTATTCACCCTCACATTTGAAGGTCAATTCAAGAAATGGTGTCATACATTACTTGTTGCTTCTATCCATTAATTTGAGAAACTCATTAAGGAGCTTCGTGAAGCTTTTGATAGCTATGATTATCAAGATGTATGTGATAGAATCGACTAGCTTAGAATGAAGTCAGGTGAGTCTAAGAGGATTTTCTTCATTGATTTCTTCACCTTTGTTATGAATTTCTAGAGGGAGTGGTTGACTCAAATTTCATTATGGAAAAATTTCAAAGTTTGATTCCTCACCTTGAGATATTTCGAATCCGAGCCCCCAAATCATTCTCCTCCCCCAAATTTTTCAAACCATGAGATGCCTCAATCTTCTGAGGAGGAACCTACTATTCCTCTTGTTCCTCGTCCTGCTCCTTTTCCAGTACCAATTTGGGTGCCTCCTAGTGATGATGTTGATGTTGGGAAATTTTTAAATCAAATTTTTGATTTGTCTTCTCCACCTTCATTCACTTCCTATGGTTTATATATGATGTATGAAATTTTGGAGTGGTTCATGAAGCCTAATGTGAAGACTAATCCATTTAATTTTGAAGATGATATTAACTCTCAAACCCCCCATCCTCTACCATCCATCTATCCTGATTCCTTGTTCCTTAGTTTGCTTGATAAACTTGCTTCAAGTCTTAATTATGTTCAATCTATTGTATCAAGTGGCAATAAAGAGAAAGGAAGTTTCATTTCACATGTAGAGGAGAAAAGTGTTGGAGATATGTCTTATCTTTCTTCCCTCTTTCAAGATGATAATCTTGCATCTCTGGTTGATCACCGATCTTGTAGTCTTGATAACATGTCAAATGACTCTAAATCTACATTCAAGTTGAGAATTTGGACAGCCATCACCTTGACATCCATGTTTCCATTAATACATATGGTCATGAGTTCCTAAGTACATCATATGATATATTTACTTCTTTAGAGGACTTGGACTTGCAATATGTTGATTCATAACCTACTTCTCATATTTTACAATATCCATTTATGGTTTGGGATACTCTTTCAATTCAAAATGATCTTGACATTCCTCTAATCCATACATATTCCGACATCAAGCCTAAAGAGGTAAGTTCTTAGGTTTTTGAATCTTTGGTATATCTTGGTCAATCTAAATGTCACATTGGTATGCCTATATTTTACCATTATTCTAATGAAAATGATATTGATATTTTGTTCTTACAAGTTCAATCTGATTTTGTTACAACTAGTGCTCCTCCTCTCAAGTCTTTTCATCCTTCCTCGCCTCTAGAAAACTAATCATTGTACCCAAATATGTTTAATAATTTTTCCATACCAAAAACCCCTCTAAATCCTTTAGATATTTATCCATATGGCCATGGTTCCAATAAGGTACAATATGGTGTGATCCTAAAATCAAAGAGTGAAAATTTTGAATCTATTATTCATAATATGTTCAATTGTAAGTCTTTCGATATTAAGGAGGAAGATGTTCCAAATCTAACTTATCAAGGGATTTTTTTTATTAATGCATTTAAATGCTCTATCCATCAAGAGTATAATATACATAATCTTAAATCTGATCAAACCAGAGGTATTAAAATTTTTTCATTAATGCATCTGAAAATAGTGGTGCATGTTTACCTACATATTTTTCTAAGCCACTCAAATTTGATGATCCATTATAAAAAAATTTAGAGGTCTGTCAGGAAGTTGAGACACTTCAACTCCTATTGATGGTTATGTTAGGTTCTCGCACTCCAACTAAGATCTATGAAATAAGTTGGATCTAGATTTTCATGCATAATTCTTTCCTTAACATCTATCCACTAGTTGTGAGTTCATTATTAAAGGAAACTTAGTGTTTCCAAGTTAATCTTCTTAATACTCAAGATATAATTTCTAATCAGATAAAGGATTATTTTTTGGTTAGCCCCTTTTCATGTGAATCCCTTGTATTGGGCTAAGGGTTGGAGAACATATCTTTCACAAATATTTATAGCCGTAAAGCCCGTCAATCTGATTATCAAGATAAATGTCATTTTGGGTTGGAGGATTTTTCTCGATAAAACTCTTCCGAGATCGATCATATTCTTGTCCCTCTTGGAGATCGATCATATTATTTTCTCTCTTTTGTATGTCATGAAGATAATTATCTTCCTCGTACAATTAATCTCCTTGAGTGATAGCAAATGCTTGAGTCATTTAGTGGACCAAAATCCTTGTGTTGGCACAAGTATTGGGTTTTATTTGACACGTGTTTCAATCCTTTGTCAACTCAACATCCTAATTGGTTTCCCAAATTTATGATGTCAGCAATTTCTTTTAATGCCCTAAGTTTCACATTATTTGTTTTGCATGTGATTGGATACAAAGTGAACCAATGGAGAATATATTACCTTATACGTTAATCGACTAATCTAATCATCATACCAGAGATTCTCTTTGTGATTTGAATGTGTTAACTGAAAAATTATTTTCTCATGAGTCTTGTGGTTTTCAAATTAGTTTTTTTTAATATCAATATCTAATCGCCAAATGGTTATAAAATCCTACTTGAAAATCTCTTATGCTAATAATAAGTTTCAATCTTTCTTAATGTTTGCAAAAACTAAAAACACAAATGAATGTACATTCGAAAGCATCCCTCAAGGTTTGTATGATCGACATTTCAATCATAAAAGGTAAAGTTTGAGACTCGCTTAAACTAGTCAGTATGGCACATCCTCTTGATAATAAGCAAGACCTTCAGTTCATTGTGAAATATTTTTGAGTTCTTATATTTCCTTTTACTCATTGTTTTATATCAGTTTTAATTGCTTATATTTTTTTCTTGCATGTCGGGAACAATGGTGGTTACATTGGAAATTTCATTACACTTAGCCCTAGCCTTCTAGCTAGTTAGATTAGGAGTAGGTTTAGTTGCATTTTAGTTTCTCTTGTACATTCATCCTCCATTTTCTCTCTTTAATCTTTCCTTTTTTTTCTCACTTCAGCCTTTTATGTTGTTTTTTAGCTCAGTTCTCCATTTTCTTTCTCTTGTTGGTCTTGTTTCCTTGTTTTTTGTTGTCTTTTTTTTGTGTTTGTTTAATAATACCCTGCATGAAAACTGTTCTCTCTCGGCTCAAAAGAAAATGTGGAAATTTTTGAAAAGGGCTATTGTGATGACGAACAATTCTTGGATAATCTGTTACTCTCCTCTCTATTTGGGTTTATGTATATTTAAATTCAATGATGTTTGAATGGAAAATATTATCCATTCAAATGAAAATCCTTTAACAGAGCCATGAAACCTGTATTTTTTTCTAACATATTCATTCCTTAACTCGATATTGTAATTAAATGGTGTTTGGCATGCTGATCCAATAAAGTAGAGAAGGGAAAGGGGGGAATAAATAATGAGAAAATCAATATCTTAGGTGTATATAACCTTCTCAGAAGGAAAAACCTCTTCTACTCTAAAAAATTCGGGATACCTCTTCCACCCCAGTGAAATAATAAGATCCTAAGCAAAATTCTATAAATAAAATAAGTAAAGGGAAAAAGAAGAGAAAGGATTCCTTCGCAGAGAGGTGAATCAAGTAACTTCACTAGGGCACTGAACAGGCTCACTGGAAGTGAAGCAATGCTTGTGTTCTAGTAGTGGTTCTATTGGGGTATTTTTTAGACTTGCTTGCAGTGGAGCAACACCAGAGATGAAAACTCATACTCTGATTATCCTAAGCTTGCAACTATATATATTACCCTTCTCCTTCATTGAAACAATTGTGTTTTGGGGATATTTGTGAATGTAAAAGTTTAACCAAGTAAGGGAGTGGAGGATAATATCTCCATAACCGTGTCAAATGGGGAAGCCAAGGTGATCTGCACAATGAATCAATACTTCTTGAAATATTAAGACCTTGCACTTAAGGGTAAAACCTGAACAAAGAAGTTGGAGTTCTATCAATGTGCCACCAAGTGTTGATGCTGTAATCAACACCTTCCAAAATTTTGTCTACCCTTGAATTTTGGAGCCTACTGAGGATCTTACAGTCTGATGTTCTATAGTCACTTCATGAGATTGATATTTTTTTAGGTACTCAAGTATTCTTCTCGGATTCTAATTGTCAAAGTCACTTGATCACACATGCTTGGTCCTTGATAAATACATGGGCACATCTTTCCTATGTAAGCCTATAAAATTGACATTCAATGCACACCCTCCATTGACAATCCCTCTCATTTTGGTTGCAATTGCACTTCTAGTTTAGTGAGTTTTCGAAATTGTTACTTTTGCGCACCTTTGCTTTCATAAGTGTCGCTTTAATGTTCGTGGATGTCGTTTTCGCTTGTTTTCACTTTAATAAGTGTCGTTTTCATGTTATCTTTTCTTTAACATGTGTCACTTTCAATTTCTTTAGCTTTTGCAAGTGTCTTTTCACTTTTTCTTATGGTCGCAAGTGTCACCCTTAACCATTTCCACTCTTATATGTGTCGCACCTTTGCATATCACTGGAGGTTTTTTTAGCGCACTCTTTTTCATTATATGGTCCTATATATCATAATAATATGTACTAGATGAATTCCTACAACTTAGTGCACCTTCTAGTTACAGTCAAACCTTGTGTCACAACTTATGTTCTAAGTGTCGGAATGTGAGGTCTCAACTGTCGCACTTAGATATAAGTGTCACTTTATTGTCATTTCAAGGTGTGATTTTTTTTCACGATTCCTATGCATTTATTGGATTTTATTTATGGCTTTCATGTGTGTGATTAGTGTTTTCGACTTGTTTGGAGCTCTTCTTGGTCCTCCTGCCCCATGAAAGTGTGAATATGTGAACCCTATTTCACGTGATGAGAACTATGTATTCATGAGCCTCATTGATGAAATATATTCCTCCCATACTTTTTCATTGAGCCCTATTCAAACTCATCTTCTATAGTTGCACAGTTAGTACCTTCAAATCATAGGCACCAGTCCCTTCTTGCTTATATTGAGTCACTGCACTGAGTTTTGAGCAATTCTTCCTTGTATAGTGAATGGGGCCTTTCTAGTGGCCCTTTGCAAAAGAAAATTGCATGATCCAAGTTCTATCCTCCCTCTCACAGTGCAATAAAAATCTCTTGGGAAAATTGAATTACCTTTTTCTACCAACTACTTCATTGAACTATGTAATCTCCTCTTATAGATAGCCCCTGTAGAAGCAAACTATGCTAACATAGGGTGCATAACGCATTTCTAGTAAATAATTGGCCTCTATTGAGGAAAATTGTGTTAGCCTCAAGCCTCTCTTTCCTTCTCATCAAATAGTGTAGCTCTAATCAACAATGACTCAACCCTTAGCCATTAGCCTTGCCTAGTGTGTAGAAGATTGTCTTAGACCTCTCCCTCCTGGTGTAGGGTGTAGTTTTTATAGACAGTGAGGAAACTTTTGCTACCCTTTAGGCCTCCCCTTACTTCCCTATGCATAGTGTAGTCCTGGTCAGCAAGCCTTCAAATCTTGTCCACTAAACTTCCCCTTTGTGTTGAAGCTTGTCCTACCCTACCTCTTGAGCGCATGATGCAATTTTAGTGAGCAGTGGGATCATCCCTTGCTCACTGTCAAGCTCAACTATGCTATCACTCGCTCCTGCTCCCTTGAGCCTAGTGCATGGTACAATATTAGTTAGCAAGATCATCACATCATCTCTTGCACTTTACCACTGCGTTGGACCTTGAATATCCCCTCCTTATAGAACATGGCACAATTTTAGAGAGCAATGGTGCTCTCCCCAGCCACCGTTGAGCCCAACTGCACCATCCTCATCAAGCCCTTCCTTATTAGTCCTTTCACAAGCCTATCACAAGAAATTTCTTCCATGACCAAGGTTGATATAGAATAGATTATTTCAAGACTAATTTTCCCTTGTCACGAGTGATTTACATTGGTAGGTTTAACAAATCAACATGGAAAGATGATGCTCAAAGAAGATGACAAGGAGAAAGAACAAAGAACACGTGTAGAGAAGAAGTAGAAATAGAACCATCACGAAGACATGAAGCAAATCCTGGACCATGACAGAATGAATACATTACCTGATAGCTCTAAAGGTTAAAAATCTAATCCAAGACCCTTTGGAGGGTGAATATGAAGAACAATGCATATTTTCATGAAGATGAAGTATTGATCAGACCTATCATAAAGAAGTCTAAGACATAGCATCAAAGAAATCATCTTGGCATTGCTACACCATCATATAGTTCCATATCATCAATGTCAAGCATGGATTATACAAGTGTCATCATAATGTAATATGTGTCCATGCTTCTTACCACATCATCATGTGAAATGTAATGATGTATTTTCAAGAAAATGAAAAAATTTAAATGTGTGGAAGTCCAAGAGTCACATGTGGACAAAAGAGCCTTATATAAGTTCAAAGGTCATTTAGGAATCCAAAAGTCTTATGGAAGTGAAAAGGTTGCATTGGAATTCCAAGAGTCATGAGGGTAGTTCAAGATTCACAAGGATATGAAATGTCATTCCTCTTGTTATAAAAGAAACCTCATAACTCAAGCAAAGGGATTTTGGAGGCATAGAATTTGGAGAGCTAGCCTTGGCTTCTTCATTTTGACATAGGAGAAAATATCATTCCTTGGAGAAGAAAGAAGTGACTTAATATTCCACTATTGGAACTAGTGTCTCATCATTGTAACTGTGTACTTGGATCTTTCACTTAATAATGGAAGCTCGTTGAGCCAACATAATTTCATACAGGGAAAATTTTAAGGATGGAAGTTTATCTTAAAGTTTTAAAACCCGGCGAATCTTAATGGTCCCCAATATGTAAATTGTAAAAAAAATTATGATATTTTTGTAACAGTATTTAGGTTTCTAATTATTTTATATTAGTATATATAAAATTTAGGCGATTTTTACGGTAAAATAATTTTATACTATAAAATTTGGGCAAATCAATTTTCAAAAAAATGGAAATTGGCGAATCTTTTTTTTGAAAAAACATGAAAAATTAGCCCACCTGCGAACATTAGCCCCTAAAATTTTCCCTGATTTCATGCATGTATCATGAATGTTGTGAGACTTATATTCTTTAAATGTTTTTGGTATATGTTATAATCATATGTACTAAGAAAATTTTACTACTCCATTGGATTTGGTACTTATCTTGTTGAATATGTGTTGTATTTGCTTCAATGATCATTATGTCTATGTGAACTATTTTGCTAGATAACTAATGAATTTTTCCTTTCTCTTATGTGCCTCTCTTAGAATAGTACTATTAATTTCCTCATAGAGGCTCACTCTTGTCTCCCCTCTCGTGAAAGTCTCTATTTACACATTGCAATTGGTGTTTCATAGTGTCAACTTACTTGCTGATTTCAAACGATATGTGTGTAATCTCTTATGTTATCCATTGAAACCAAGTCAAACCTAGAGTTATGGTGGTCGGGCCAATACTCCATATGGGTCTCCTACTCCAAACTATATGAGGTCTAATTGGGGCTTCACATTGGGGAGACCCCCCTGTATGTTGACGGTATCCAACACTGTCAACACTTCCCTTGGGTTTTATCAACAACCCCCAATTGTTATCTAACAAAAATTTCTAATTTAGTCAACCTCAACTCTAAGGTTCTTTATGTCATACATACTTGCATTTCAATACCAGAGAAGAGTTATTTCAAATTTTTGGGAAGGTTCATCAACAAACAAGCTACCATGGGGGTGTGGAAATCAATATTCTAGGTAGTTCTTCAGTGAAGGTAAGAACCAATGCTTCAACCCCAAGGAAACACCTAGTGGTTCATTAGCCTCACAAGTACCTGATTGATTCCACCTCCTAGCCAGGAAGTTCATCAATCTCCAAATTTCCTAGTGTGTTCTTCAGACCTTGGCAAGCCACTTACAGTGGACCTTTCATCGACCTCAATTCATGCCACTGCTCTGTAAATTATTTCATCTAGGCTAGCAAGCCACACATAGTGGGCTCATCAACTGCACTACCACATATCAAACTCTCTCTATCATAATGAACTCTTTCCAACTCTTGGAAGAACAGATCAAAATACAATTGAACCGAGTAGCATAACACATAACAGAAAAAAGTTCCCTACTCCCATCAACGATATCTTAAATAATTATCTCCTCGCCCTCCAATTTCTAATTTTTCCCTTTCCTAGTGATTATAGAAGATGGCCTTTTCCATCATGCGCATAGGTGCTTGCCTCTTTTGTTGTTTGAAGAGGTAATTTTCGTTAAATTCTCCCGTTGAAGGCTATCAACACCATTTATAGTTAAGTGGGAATAAACACTTTGTTTCCCCTATCATTCTGTCAACGCAACAAAACTTCCATTTAATTCCCATTTTCTCTTTTGCATATTTTTCCAGGGAGCTATTATGGCTCCCAACCATTCCTTTTCTAGACAAATTTATTTTCAACCAGTTCATTAAAGCACAAAATTATCCAACATTAATATTATCCCGGTCTCCTTAAGCAAATATCCCTCCCCAACTATGGAATCTATATCCGAATCTCTCAGTCATTTTAATTTTAACAAAAATAAAGATAATATTTACAATAAGAGGGAATCCTCCAGGGTTATCACATAGTTGAATTTTGATTCTTCTTATTCTTTTAACTTATTTATATATTTATTTACAGGATGTGAACAACAATTTATTTGTATTTCTTATTTTTTTATTTGAGTGTATTAGCATCGCAAACATATGTGATACATATCTTCTAACCCAAGTTGTAAAGTGCACCTTTCTTTTCTTGGTGCAACAACATTGACTAAAAATATTATATTTGTTGTTATTACCCGATAAATGAAACCATTCACAAGTTGTTGATACCAAGTGGCATCAATCTTTAAAGAGATACAATGAGTAGTTAATTTCACTTTAAACTCAAAAGTGTTCGGAAAATATTTTCACTCTTTCATATGAAACTTCTTCATTGGATCACAACATACCTAGCCTTTGTGAAAGGAAAATGCCATCATCCATTAACAGAACTTGGACACCAAGAAAATGGTTCAACAAAGTCTAATTAAACCATATCTAAAGTTCTCATAAGTTCTTCTTCATGTCAAGGATCATGTCAATATTAGAGCTTGTAAGAATCAAATCTATTGGTATATAATTATGTTGAACTCTTTGCATTAAATATTCTTCCTAAATTGCTAATGGAAGAATGTCATGGGGGATATCCCAAAATACACAAGCTTATCCAAGACTCTTAGAATTACTAATGCCTACAAACACTCAAATGATGAAGGTCAGGAGCTAAATAAATAAAAAAATCTGATCTAATATACGATATTTTACTTCAGGAAACGCGGACCAACAAAGGAAATGTTTAATTTATGAATAAAATAACTTTGAGAGAAGCACCAAAATTAAGTCTAAAGGAATTTCCCAATGTTTATATTGAAAGCCTTTGGTTTGGGGTTGGAAATGAAAATGTGTCTTGTTGTTATATGCATCCAAGCCTACAATTTTGCATAAAACAACAAGCAATGGCCCACTTTGGGGCCTCCTACAAGCCTATAGATGATACAAAAATTTATGGCTATGAGTTGGATATGTTAGTATAATGAAATATGGAAAAAATGATCCTACTAGCACTCCAAACCATTGAGTATTCAAATATATAAATTGTTATTTATTTTATGAGTTCCAATACTGAAAGGATGAAAAATAAAAGTGTCTTAATCAAGATAAAAAAAGTTGCAATTATTAGGACATATGAAGACACTTCCAAAGGTGAGTAATTTTCAATTAAAATAATTTAGAAATTCTACTTAGAGTTAGAAGGGCTAGAATCAATCTTTCATGAATCCTAAGGCAAGGGACTTCACCAATCCTTGACCTATATGTGTTGAAGATAAAATTAGATTGCTAAAATCACCTTCAAAACCTTCCCACATGTTTTAGATCAGCTTTAAATGCAAGAAAAGAGTGGTTCACTAGCCTTTAGGATCTACAATGAGGCATGACTTCCAAGAAATAAGGTCTAGATACAAAGAGTAACCCACCAAATCAATTCTAGATGAAATGGCAAAGATATTCACTAGTTTATATTTTTTTTATGGCTTTTTTTATATATATTTTTAATTATTTTTTTTTCTATTTTTATGTCTTTTTAGATTATATAAAATAAATACAATCACCGAAATTTTGGAATAATGATCATTGGTTACTGGAATAAGGCATTAAATAATTTTTTAAGTCTAAAATGGGTCTCCAAAGGAATACTATAAAATAATAGGGTGCAAACAATTTCTGAAGGTCATTATGATTCAGTGAAATCAAAATTCTGTATCTCCCAAAATACACTGTTAAAAAATTGAAACATTTATGGTGCGTTACATTTGTCTGTCGTTTGTAATGGGTAGTTTTTAGATTTTTAGTTTATAACTAATATGTTGAGAAATTTGACACGGGCCGAAACATATTCAAAATATGAATTTTTTTCATATTGGTTCAGTTCAAAAAATTCTAGTAATTATGATATGCATAAGTTGGTTTCATAAATATAACGATATCGAATTAGACTCTTGATAGATTGTTGTAACACATTTTTTTTCTCAAAAACAAAAAGTTTTCAAAGAATACACCAACACATCTCAACATGACTTTTTATGAATCCTTTGATTGTTAAAGAACACACACTCAAAGAATTGTTAAATTGACACATCAAATGTGAATAAAAAATTCCAAAAAATAAGTAGTAGAAAGCTAATAAAATTTATCGCAAATTTTATTTTTATCGTAAAATGAAATTCTAAACAGAAAAATTGTTTTGGCTTGCAGAAAGTTGAAGAACTTCTAAAAATGATATTTTCTCTCAAAAAAGGGCAAAAAGTGTAACCTAATTTCACATTTTCACCCAATATTGGAAATAATAAAATAAGATTAGATTACATCATCAAATTTTAGAGGGAAAAAAGAAAAAACTACTTTTCCAACTCGTATTCTCAACTTATCTCCCTACAGTTTTGCTCAAATTTCAAGCGGGAGCACTCATTGGATGCAAAATATAACTCCTCGTCCAAGGAATACCAATGTTTTATACTTTCAATGGACCTTGCTACATGAAAAATAAGAAATACATCAAAAACGTGATTGCAATAAATTTGTTCATGTATTTCTATTTTTTCATGTAGCAGGGTTCCTCAAAAGTATCCAACATGGGTACTCCTTGGATGAGGAATTAAATTCCACATCCAACAAGTGCTCCCGCTCAACATTTGAGTAAAGCCATAGGGAGATAAGTTGAAAATACAGGTTGATTTTTATTTTTTTACTCAAAATTTGGTGAATTATCCCCCATGGTTGACATCATCACCTTGAATCCTATTGGTTCTTATGAAGTTGATTTTGGTTGTACATTTTTTTTTTTAGCCCCATTTTTTACCTCAAATTTTCTCTAATGATTGTGCCTTATTTCCACGAGGGAAATGGGGTCATATTAATGCCTCTCTTAAATCATTTGATATATGCTTGTGGATTAGGGCTTATAGGTAAACCTAGAAGTTGAATCACCTCCACCCTAATCAATAACATGTTATGAAGCCCAAGCCTATTATAAGGGATTGTACTTAAGGGAAAAACTTCAACCAATAAATCAACTACGATACAAAATAAATGAACCCCTTGATGAAGAGTGTTAGGACAAGGCCCAACAAGGAGAAACAAACCTTACCTTACATCAACAAGACATTTTCATGTGTGAGTAAAAACTATAGACATACATCTCCAAGTGACATAGTTTCCCTTCAAATGGATTGATCTAATTAGCCTTGTAGTAGTGTTTAGTTATCCACAAATACCCTTAGAGAGATATTTGATCTCGACCAAGAAAGAGAAACTCCAAGATGAACACCGAAGATTTCATGAAAATATTTGACATTATGGAAAATGATCTTAACAATTTGCAATGATTTTCTAAAGAGGTAGATCTTTCTATTTATATTAGAGGCTTTCAACATCTATCCTCTTTTTTCTCCCAAAAAGGGGAATTGTAATAAAAAATATGTATGGAGACAAAATAAAATAATATGTTTTTCTTTAACATTGCTTAAAACCCTCAAATAGGATGAGACGTCCCATCAAAGGAGGTCTGATTTGACAAAAAATAGGGTTATTTGGCTTTAAGATATGATGTTCCAATAAAAATTGGCTTGAGTTTGCTTGAATTAATTCCTCGAATGTTTGGGAGGCAAAATGATTGGTCTTTCTTTCTCAAGCTAAAACCTACCAATAATTAGTAACAACATTCCTATTGATGCACTAGAAGACACTACTTATTGGAAAAACCACAACGAGTGGCATTGCCATGACCCAAAACACTCCAACCAAAAACAATCCATTACATTTACATAAGTAAAACACCTATCTATTTATTATTCTTCATGTATATTATATTTCTCTTCTATATTAGGAAAGATGACATATTGAGTTTTAGGCAACCAATAATACAAATATAAAACAAGAGTAAAGTACCTAAAACTAGAGACAAAAATGTTGAAAAAAAAACATGTGTGTTCACAAGCTCCACATGTACATAAATATCTAATTATGTTTGCACTTCCTGTTGGGTGTGCGTTCTATTCTTTCCACGACTAGCTGCAGGCAAGAAGTGGGGGTTAAGAAGGGTGCGGCAAGCCCCCTTACGCTTGCATCGGGCGTAGTAGCGGGGTTTACAGGGGGGGTTTTTTTTTGACCCTATATTAGGTGGGCAGATCTGCCTATGGTTCTGTGCTTATGTTTGCACATGGTTTTGGGCATGATGGTTTTTTGCCCATGGTATTTTGTAGATCTAGTCAAGGGAACTACGGTTATGTTCTAATCTAGGGTTAATGGATTAGGGTTTATGAATGCTTCGACATGTATATATATGTGTTGTAACATTGAAAGGAATATAATGAAAAATCAACCTGGTAGTCCCAGTTTTGGGATCCAAGGGAAAATCTCTGCGTATATTTGTTTTATGTTTTATGCTCTCGCTATTGTTTATTTTATCTTTTAAGAGTTCATTTGCAGATAATTTCTGTACAGGGTTTAAACCTACACTTCCAAAGAAGTTATTTTACCAAGACTATCTACTTCAAGTAGAATGAGTTCACAGATTAATCTTTCATTGAAATTAATTAATTAAATTATTGTATAATATTTTAAGCTAAATTTCGATTATATGAAGAAATTTACATAAGTCTATAGCTCATGTTTGTTAGTGGTTTGTTGCTTGGGAAACTAGCTTGCTGACAAATAGGAGACTGTCTATCCAAAAATATCCAAAAGATTAATTTAACATTACACATAGTTGCTACAAGAATGATAGTTTTAAACGATGTCCAAAAAAACTACAGAGCTTATCGACAATGACCAATATCTTGTTGCTACATAGGCACTAAATAAACCCTTTAAACTAGCCTTAACATGCCTAGAAGAAGCCAAAAAACAGAAAGAATTAAAACAAAAGGATATCAAAATAATTGGGATGAGGCAGAGGCATCCACCTCTATGTGGACGGGGTCTATTGGATTGAGGTAGCTCGAACTAGCTCAGTGTTCCACAATGGTCTTACAATTATCCTAATCCTTTCATTCATTTCCTTCAGTTGAAGCACTATGTCATCAAGGACCAATAATATCTCGTCCTTGGTGTTGTTTCTATTTAGAAGAACATAACCCAACAACAGTTTCACCTAAGAGTCCAATAGGCATTGACACTCCCTAACCACATCCTCTTCTAGCTCTTGTAATTCGTCTTTGACTTCAAGTGGGATTTGTTCATGAAAAAGCCCGGTGGGGGTCTTTACTTGCATTCTTGCTTGAGAATCCCTTAATGAAGCCCTTCCTCGTCTCCCCCTTCAACAACAAGCTCTTTTCCTTGCCATTTGTGCTACCAAATGAAAACTTAATGAACACAACTCTTGTTGAATAAATGGCTTACCTAGGCACCTTCCCTAAGTCGAAAAACACAAGAAGACTAGCCTCTCTCACAAAGAAACATTGCCACAACTAACACAAAGTCCATGGAATATTGAACTCAGGAAAGGAAGGGCCACGAAAGGTTGCTACCGTAGAGATTTCCTAACACATTGAGTGTAGGCAAAGAAATATGCATTGAAAGCCATCAAACTTACATTCCATGCAACAAGTATAATTAGGACCCAACTTGCAGCCATAAACCAATTGTAATGTGCTAAAATGGAGATGAAAATACAACTAAATTGCGACATTAAACTCCACCACCCTACACTCATTCACTGTAAAATGCCATGTTTTGCACATCACAACATAATGGCTAAGTTGTAGACACGTCAACCTCACTCATTGAGGGAAGCGACGATGTCCTCACCACTTGCTAGATGGGATACATCCCTCTCACCTCATATGAGGAAATTTATTGTGTTATTTATAAATATAAGGAGTTGTCTTTAGTGCGACTTTTTGGACTTTCCGGTGCCGAAATCCGACGGAAAAAATTGAGGTGAAATCTTGTATTGTGTTATTTAAACTGGTTTTTTGACTCTATATATGGATTCAACACCCTGAAGAACCCCTATAGCACTTCAATTGTGTAGGGGGTTACGCATCAAACTTGTGATTTCAATAAATTTCTGCCAGATTTTAGAGAAATTAGACCGAAATTTTATATTAGAAAAACTTCCAAAAATTCTTATTAAAGACAATTTGATATAACATTATTTTTAAAATTAGTACCATCATTAATACTAATTATTTCACGATTATTTAATTTTTACTAATTACTTCACAATTGTTTAATTTTTAATATTAATTTCACGATTGTTTAATTTTTAATATCCATAAAATAAAAATGTTTAATAGTAATTAGCTACCAATAAAATGGTTTAATCTGAGTGACTACAATTATTTATTTAATGTTAAGATTTAGAATACACTTTCGTTAATTAATGTGAATAAATGATAAGCATATTAGTTAACACAGTCAGAAGCTTGTTTAATACAAGGAAGTCTAAAAAGTAAATATTATACACAGAGTCAGTGACCCGATGACCTAAAGACGTGATATTTAATTCAATAATAAGAATTTTTTAACAAACCTAAATTGTGAAATAATATTGATTGTGAAAATTTAATTTTATTGAAAAAAGAATATGAGAACATAAACCGTTAAATAGCAAACGGTTAATAATATTGAATGCCAAAGAATTATTTTATTGAAAAATAATAAGAGATAAATAATTGAAATGTAATATTGGAAATGGTCATAATAATAAAATTTAAATTATATTTAGAGTTAAGATGGATTTGGGTTGTATTAATTATTAATTATAGTTATTAATTTGCTGTTTTAATTTATTCCTATATGAATATTATGGATTATAATTATTAATTTGTTGTTTAATTTACAATTATTAATTTATTGGTTTAATTTCTCTATTTAAATAGGCTATATTCAACATGAATACTATGGATTCTCATAAATATTGAGATAAAAAATCTAAATTCTCATAAACATTGAGGTCAAAAATCATCACTGAGTGAAATTAATTAATTAGAAGTGAATTTTGTTTTAACGTAGGGTTATTTTAATTTTTTATTATTTTTGTATGTGGACTGATGTAGTCCTACCAAACTTACAATTTTTTATTTTTATTAATATTTTTATTTTTGTTTATAAGATACAACAAAACATCACAACACATCTATTCCACACTGACTGGAGAAAGCCAGGCTTACTCCCCCAATAAAATTAGTTTTCTTAAAATAAAATTGTTTATAATTTAAAACTTAGTCATATTTAAGAATAATAGATTTTTTTTTTTTTTAAATCTTTAATAAATCATTTTAGATATCTTAATTATTTAACAATTAATTTAATATTTGGAAATAAGGATGTGGAATTACAAATTTTCCTACATAAAATTTAAAAGCAATAGTAAAACCTAAAGAATGGTTCATATATCTAACCATTTATAATAGATTCCAATTATTGTAGTAGAATATCCATATCTTTATAAATTTTATTAATCAAATTGTTGTGTAAAAATGAATTTTTTATTTCATAGTCAAATTGTTGGTTGTGTAGAAACGAATCTTTTATTGCATAAACCAAAAAGTTTCATACACCACTTTAATGTCATTTTAATATCTATCTTAGCATGATTTTAAAATTAAATTATTATTAATAACAATTTTAAATGTTTTTTAACTATCATCTTATATTTTTTGTTTTATTGAGAGGTGGATTACCTTTTTGAATAGGCCTATCTTATTATCTATAACTTATAATTGTTTTTAATGACTCATAATTTTAAAAAAATATTGATTACCTTTTTTAATATGCCTATCTTATTATCTATGACCAATAGAATTGAAGAGAATATTTTAATGACTAGGCACTCTATGGGGACCCATATGCCTATCTTATCACCTATGACTAATAGAATTGAAGAGAATATTTTAATGACTAGGCACTCTTTGGGGACCCATAGGTAATCTACAAAGAAAAGTCTCCATAACCTTAAATGCCACACCTAAATCTCTTTTCACTTTTGCATTTTGGGTCTTCAACTCCTTATCTTGACCAAAATCTACAACTCTTCTTATCTTCTCTTATTCAACTAAATTACTCAAATTGATCATTTTTAGTCTCTCAAAATAATTGATCAAGATATCCTTGTCAGTGGAACATTTAGTAATGCAATGTCATTCTATCTCTACATAACTACACATTTTGTGTGTCCACACCTCTTTAGGTAATGTCATGTCATTCTATCTCTACATAACTACACCTTTTGTGTGCCCACCCCTCTTTAGGTATCATCTATCTTCAGATTTCACGTTTAAACTGCTCACAACAAACACTTTTCTCTGTGGCTCTACACTATTGTATTATTTGTGGTGAAGGGGAACCATGGTTTTCATTCTCTAACCAAATTGATCTTAATCTAAGAAGAGAAAGGGTCATTACAATGGAAAACTTGTCATGTCTGCATCGCCACACGTGGTGGTGGTTCCACTCACAACACAAGGCCACATCAATGCTCTTATGCATTTTTCCAAAACACTAGTTGCCCACAACCTTCTCATCACGTTTCTCACCACTGAGTTGTTTAATCTATAGGATTAAAGTGCCCCATACGTTTCTCAGGGTGCTAAATCCATTTATGCATTCAAAAATGTATTTTAAACAACAAAAAATTTGAAATTGTATTGTCGAATTTATGTGAATACGACTATTTGGTTTATAAGTTAGACTAAGCCTCTTTTTTAAATATCACTTAATTTCAATATATTTTTTGTTTTATTGAAAGACTTAACATTTGGACTCTTGCTTAGTCATTGTGCCATTACTCTTAAAAAAAGACTTATAATTGTTGTTTTTCAAAATTGATTACCTTTTTCAACATGCCTATCTTATCATCTATGACTAGAATAGACTTATAATTGTCTATTATTTTTAAATTGATTACTTTTTTCAACATGCCTATCTTATCATCTATGACTAGAATAGACCAAACAACCTATGGAACCCATGGATAGCTAGGGAAGAAAACCTTGCATAGTCTAAAATGTTGCACCTAAATCTCCTTTGTATTTTGGATCTTCCACTGTCTATCTTTGACTAGGAAATATGCAACTCTTTTCCCTTTTGCATCTTGGATCTTCTATTGTGACTCTTATTATCTTCTCTTCTTCACACAAATTACTCAAATTTTTCACTTTCAATGTCTCAATATAATTGATCCTAATATCCTTCTAAACTAAACATTCCATAATCATTGTCTTTACATTTTTTTGGTGCAATAACTACACTTTATGTCTACAGATTCCTCTCTCTTTAGGGACCTTCGGTAATCATTCTATCTCTACCACTTCTTTCTTTGCTCTTCCTTAAAAGTGCAAACAAAAAAGATTTCGTTATTTCAGATTGTGAGGCCTTCAAATATTTTTTTTTGGTTAAGTTCGCAGAGCCTTACCATTTTCTATATATCAAAAAAGCAGATTGCTATACATATACTGATGCATTTAGTGGCCTCAACCTGCCCGAAGGAAACCAGGTCTGTTGGCCACCTGAGTGAATTAAAGGCCAACCAGTACTTAAATAGTTTTTTCCTTCTACTTGCCGCTATATCTACTTTACTATGTCCATAAAAGTTATAGTTTAGCCAAAGGCTGTAAAAACTTGCCGCAAAAATCATTAAAAGCTAAAAAAACTAATAAGAGAAAATGTCACCCATCAGAAGAGTCAATAGGAGTTGGGTCTTTTGCAGTAGAACCCGACATCTCTACTTGCTGCATTGCTTGTAGTTGTCTTTCAATTCTTCTGATTCTTGCTGCAGCATGGTACTGAGACATGACAATTTCTCGGATTTCCTGTTTGATTTGCTGTAAATCTGAAACCACTGTTGGGTTTCCTTCTGTTTTCTGCATGCTAGTCATGGCCTTCGCCAAAACACACTTGAGCTTCCAATAGGTGTTGACAAATTGATGGAAAAGGGATAACCTTCCTCTTGTATTCCCCGGGTCATAGAGGAAGTCCATGGTGGCCTCCTGTTGTTTGATATCTTCATCTTCGTGGTTACTCTCTCTTTCCCAGCCTTGAATGGTATTTCGGATCTGAGTTGGGTTTCCAGCTTCATAAAGGTCGAAGATATTTTCCATAACTTCTTTATTAGTTTTCTTTCCGCACTTACTAGGGCCCTCATTCTGAATTGGTTGTTTATGTTTCCCTTTTCCGGTTCCCTTGTGTTTCCCATATTGTCCTTTTGCCATTATTTTTGTCTGACGGACAAACCCCAACTTCTCTTCTGTTATCCCTGTAATACTTTGGAACTGGCCTGTATAAGGCAACATATAATCAGTAACAGTTTCCGGGTGAGTATAGGTGGAGCTCACTACTCCCTGATATACGGGTGGGTCCTCAGACGTTGTGGAGCGACCAGCATTTTGCATGGTAATAATGTAAAAAACTGAGAATTCTAAAATATCTTTGCAACATTTGAGATTTAGATTACGATTGGGTTTTTTCGAACAACGAAACTGAAGGTAGGGAATCTTGACAGTACACAACAACGAATTTTGTTGAGAGGGGCGATTATGGGTTCGGAAGTTGTCATTCCTGAGCATGCAGGCTTGCTCATAGGCTTGACGGGAAGCTTCATTGTTAATGGTGCTAGGACCCCGATTTGTGGGATAAATTTCCCGCAGAGGAGGGTTCCAAGGAGCGTGCATGTAGGGCTCATAAAAAGGCAGGGATGTCAATTGGGGACACAAACCGTCAGGGTTAAGACCATGAATTGGCCCTGCTCTGTTATTAAAACATCTACAAGGGTTTGATTGGGTTTCGACAGTGAACCACAGACTTGAGTGAGCTTCCTTGAGAATTAATGGAGGGCTTCTAGAACAAGGTTCAATAACTATCGACCCTTCATTAACATTGTTAATGAAACACCGCACATAAAGTTATGTAGATATTTTGGCAGCTAGCTCTTGGGATAATCTAGTCAACTAGAGATTTGTCTAGAAATTGGAAGAATTTATTGTGAAACTTCACAAGGAAAAAGACCAAAGACAAGAGCAAGATAAAAAAACAATTTGTCCCATAAACTATCTTTAGCAATAGACATTTTAATAACTTCTTCTTGCACACTCCTATCTAGAGATCTTCCAGTCTTCTGGTGTCACGTCTAAATTGATATAAACTAATGACAACAAAGACTTTCCTCTGTCACTGCACATTATTATATTATCTGTGACAACAAAAGCTTTTCTCTGTCTCTGTACATTATTATATTATCTGTGGTGAGGGGCAGCCATGGTTCTCATTCTCTAACAAGATAGATCTTAATCTAAGAAGAGCAAGGGTCATTACCATGGCGGACTCGTCCTATCTGCATCGTACACACGTGGTGGTGGTTCCACTCCCAGCACAGGGCCACATCAACGCTCTTATGCATTTTTCGAAAACACTCGCTGCCCGCGGCCTTCTCATCACGTTTCTCACCTTCGAGCGCCTCCAGCACCAGATTTTCAGGCGCCCTCACCAGGAAATATCTGCCATCCTGAGGGACCATCACGGCCTGCACATTCGCTTCCAGTTCATGCCAGATGGAATGCTACCTGATGGTGCAGCCGCCACTAAGATTGGAGAAGTGTTTGAGGCAATGCAGAACAAGGTAGGACCAGTCCTGGAGCAGATCCTCCGCAAAGTAAACGAAGAGGGGCCCCCTATCACTTGTATTCTCTGTGATAGTTTTTTCGCCGCTACACACCAAGTAGCAGCTAGTCTTAAAGTTCCCAGGGTTGTGTTCTGGCCTTACTGCGCAGCTGCTTCAGTTGCTCAGGTCAATACTCAACTACTCATTTCCCAAGGATTCATTCCCGTCAAAGGTATAATATGCACTCCTCTGTTACAATATATCCTTTCTATGGTCACTAATTACCTGAACCCATGTCACCCCGAATTCGATATGCACCTTACAGGGTTTCAAAATGTGTTAGTCTAGTCATTTATGTAAATTTGAGTTATGCATCAAGGTTGACATATAGAGTGTTGATGGATTTAGATTTTCTATTCCGTTTATAGAAGGAAAAAAATTAAAAAACAGTAAATGAATCATTAATTTATGAATAGTGGAGTTGTTTAGTGAACCTTGAATTTTATTTTTGATAGTTGAAATAGATTCAGTATTATTAAAGACTCTAGAACATCCAAAATACTGAAATTTAATCACTATAACCTAAATTTTCAAAAATCTTTGCCAATCTCAATAATGGATATTCACATATTTTTGTTACCCATCATTTTAATAAAGTTGTGACACATAAAACCGAGCGATACAGGGTGTGGACAATGGACAATATTGCCAAGTGGTAGTATGATCATACTATGCCTGCCATCATCACCTGCAGTACTTTCAGCTTTTTGCTTCTGTTCTGATATCTATACAGAGCCATCTAAACTGAGGTTGTGGGTGCATTGAATTTAGAAAAAATGCTAGTATTAAAAGTATTGAATTTAGAAATGAATAAATGGAATATGTCTGAGCAAAAGCTGTAAAGTGTACATGTGATAGATTAGTGTAGATTCATTTTAAGCTTTTTAAAATTTAAAAAAAAAAAAGCAACTATAAACCTCTCACTTTTTATGATCTATGCTAGTGTTTATATATTGTTTAGTAGTTTTTTCTTTTAATATGTTTGATATTGATTTCTTTTCAGTTTTAGATTTTATACGTCTATTTTACTGTCGCATCTCAAACGCCACAGCCTGTATGAACACTTTGCTTCTCTCTCCACAACTAAATTTATTGCACTTATCCAATTTCAAAGCACCTTAACATTAGTGTGTATATATACAGTTTGTGTTAGGACCATTTACCCAAAAACATGTTGTTGATGGGGAACTTTTAAGTCATGTCTCCAAGCCAGTCTACCAGTAGCTATTGTGGGTGGTGGTTTAACCACTCTCCCTACGAATGTTCCAGATGATCCTGTGAAATTTTGCTTTGGGAAAAAAATATTACACATACAAACCATACTTACATTACTTAGAACACACGAAAATTTGATGAATACCCCTTTACCACTTAGGCTGTATACTGGATTGCCCCCACTCCTACCAGCATTGTGAATGCACCTCACTTTCTCATGATGCAATAGAAATCTATATTCTCGAATGCCCATTCGAAAACCTGGGAATCTGTATTAGAATCCTGTTTCCGTTCAAAGTTCTAAATTATGATTTATTCGCCCAGCATCCTTTCTAGAGTACTAAAGGGAACAATCTAACTTTAGAATTATCCATTTTGTTCACTGAAATTCTACCTTAGTGTGGGTTAAACTTTGATGCCTGGCCCTGTGCTTCAAGAAAAGTGCATATGACAATTCAAGAACCATAAGTGCACCCAAAGAACTGAGGCGGATTCTACAGTATAGGTGGTGGTAAGCCATCAATGTTGTGTGAGAGATAACTCTTTGCTTATAATGACACATTGAATCTTGTAGGTGCATTGTATACATTGAATTTGAGCACTTTGAAATACATCTATTCTTACAGATATGATATTTCCCTTAATGTGTTCTGTAAAGGAAAACACTTTGCAGAAAATCTGTTGAGTACTTTCTTAATGTGTTCTGTAAAGGAAAACACTCTGCAGAAAATCTTTTGAGTACTTTCTTATGATTCAGTGGATGATACACGGGGTAAATTGTTGATTTTGATTACAGAGTTTAATCTCAAGAAGACCCAAAAAAAATTAAATTCACTGAGAAAAAATTCCACATCTAACTCATGACCACTCCAACTAATCCTTGAAAATATATATATTTCAATGTTGTGAAACTTGAAAATACATATCTCCATTATCAAGCTCAAGGAAGTGTATCTCAACTTCACAAGTTCACAAAAATCAATAGCCTGTCACTTAAGCTAACTCTTGGGCTATTTGTATCTCGATAGATACATATCACCACTGTCATGTATACTTCGATAGATACATATAACCAGTTTCAAGCTCAACAATGCATATCACAAGTTCACAAAAATCAATGGTATGCTACCTATGTTGCATGAGTTTTTGATATGCTGGTACTTCTGTCACGGGAAACGAGTATCTGGTAGGCTAGAAGTTTTGCTCAAATTTGTAAGAAACTAAAAGTTGGGAATGACAATAATATAATAAAGTAAAATTTAATATATATTAAAAATAAAAATAAAATAATTTATATATTTTTATCCAAATCTTTCCAATCAGGATTGGCCAGACGCCTCACCTTCATTTGGATAGAAAGACTTTCCATAAACAGGTTGTTTTGCTTAGTTCCAAACCCATATCCAGATCTAGACCCAGCTGCATATCCTTCTCTTCCCACAATTCCATCCGTTTAACCTAAGTTTTCACTTATTCATCGCAGTGAAGCTCCCAAAAAGTCAACAAATTGTTGCGGTGAAGATCCCGAAAAGCTCCAAAGTACCCATTGAAGCTCTCACGATTTTGAAGCATTTTCTACAAGCTCCCAAACTCCCAAAAACAGAAAAACTTGGAATACAAGCTCTCCAATACCTGAGAGCTGTACCCGTGTAACTATACCTGCTACCTATCATACATTAATAGTAAATACATTAGAACTTAATGTATTCCTAATAATTTTTTGAAAAACTATGGAGATTCAACGAAGTTTTTATATTGGGAGAAAATAATGGCTCCTTAAAAATTCGCTTAAGTTGTATGTGTGCATGGGTGGCTCTTTGAAGTGTATATTTGCTTGTGTATGTCGTTAAATACGTTTAAATGACTGTCAAACTTTAAGCTTAGCCCAAATTTATCCTCTACTATGAAGTGGTCATCGGGCAGGAAACAAACAATGTTGATTAGGACCTGCTAATTGTACATTGTGCATGCCTCTGTTAGTCTTGTCGTTTTCCAGATTAAGTTTACTCATTAGAATTCTTGTGAATGTGTAGAATATAATCTTCAATGTGTTGCACTAACAAAGGCAAGATCATATACATAAGATTGGACATAGATATTGAATGATAAACAAGACAAATTTCAAGGGTCCTTGCAACGGTCGCAAAGGCCAAATTAAATCTGTCCATGAGGGGAATCCTAGAACCTTTGTTTCCCAATCCCAATCTCTCACAATCTGCCTAACCCCTTTTATATATTTTGCAGTGCCTCTGCTTCAGTTATAACATAAGAAACATTCCATTCAACTGTCTGTTACATAGTTTAACAGCTTCTTAAGAAACAAGCAGTATCTGTCTCTGATATTGTTGTTTTCGCTTTAAAAAAAAAGACATGAAATCTTTTGAGTGATGCAGAGAAAGCACAAATCTTTAAACCAGTCATATATCCTGAATTGTAATGACGATTGCCATTTCCATACTGCTTAATTTAAATGTTGGCAAACAAACTGAACATTTGATATTATATTAAAGCATCAGTTGAAATTATGAGACATCCATCTTCAATTCAGTAAAGACGGAGAATTCCATGCTAACCCTAGTGCATTGATCAAGTCTTAGAAATTCTCTAAAGCTTCCCCAACTCCAGTCCCAGCATTACTGATTATCTCCTGTTTGTTTTTGCAGCAGAGGATGTCAAAAATCCCACCAAGCTCATCACCTGCCTACCAGGTATACCACCACTCTTGCCAAAAGATCTTCGTTCTTGTTATCGAGAGGAATGCTCTGATAAAATGTTTCATACCCAAGTTTATGAAAGCGAAATCCAGAATAAGGCAGATTGGGTTCTAGTGAATACATTTGAGGAGCTTGAAGGAGCAGAATCTATACAAGCCCTATCAAAGGGGTACCCTGCACAAGCAGTAGGACCTGTTTTCCTTGGGGAATTCCTGCAAGGAGAGCGCTCTTTTCCAAAAGATTTAATCAGAACAAGCTTTTGGGAGGAGAATGAGGAGTGCATGAGATGGCTAGAGAAGCAGGCACCAGCATCTGTTCTGTATGTTTCATTTGGGAGCTTAACACTTATGTCAAGAGCACAAGTACAAGAATTAGCCTTGGGATTGGCGGGTAGTGAGCAGCCCTTCCTGTGGGTCATTCGTCCAGACCTTGTTGAAGGTGAGTGTGCAGCACTCCCTGAGGTCTATTTACATCGTATTAAAGATCAAGGCCTTCTTGTGACTTGGGCACCTCAACTGAAAGTGCTGTCTCATCCCTCTGTGGGGGGATTCTTAACCCACAATGGTTGGAACTCAACCATTGAAAGCATCAGCATGGGTGTCCCCATGATTGGGTGGCCCTACTGGTCAGATCAGTTTCTCAACTGCAGGTTTTCAAGGGATATATGGAAAGTAGGCATGGATTTAGAGGGTAAAGCTGATGAAAATGGTTTGGTAAAGTCTGTTGAGATAGAGAAAGTGGTGAGAAGGCTCATGCAAGGATATGAAGGAAGGGAACTAAGGAAGAATGCTGCCAAACTCAAGGAAGCTGCAATCAAGGCAGTTACGTCCGGTGGTTCCTCACAAACTAATATTGACACATTTGTTGAGCACATCAGGGATCTTTCCCAGCAGCAAAACAGCATGACTACTGCTGGGTCAAACTAGCCACGATTTTTTGCTGCAATAAGTCTGTTATAGCATTTGGAACAATCTGTTTACATTGTGTACTGGACCTCTAATATATATAGATAAATCATTTGTCTAGGACTTACTCTGCTCAGATTGACAATATTTGTTTTCCATTTAAATGAAAATTTGTATGATTTTAGGGTTGTTAACACTAATTGCGTTGCTCAATGCGAAGAAAAGATGGGAGAAAGAAAAAATAAAAGTAATCAGTTGAAGTTTCTTGAACGGGTAGAACGAGAAAACAAAACAAACTTATCTGAGAAAGAATGATTTGCTGAAGACTGTAACAGAGTAGCATTTGTGTAAATGCAAACTCCTCAGTTGAACTTGCCTTGCTAACAATCTCTCGCTATAGTAAGATCATGGTTACTTGATAGGCACAAAGTAAGTTAACTGGAAAGCAGACAACCTAGAATTCCCAACTCTAAATTCATAATGACTGATTTCATTCTTTTTTCTTCCGACTAACCATTATGGTTCGTATTGGGGACATACACTATCCCAAGTACTTATCAGTTCTATTAGCTCCCAATCAAGTTTGCTACATTGGGAAGTTTGCATCGATCTTCCACGCTTGAGAGTGTGTCTCAGAGCATAACTATGGAGTTTTGTCTCAGCCAAACTCAAATCAAAAGTAATTTCAGTTTTATATGCTTTTGGATTTTCTTTGCAACTATTTGTTTGTTTTTTTGCATAACAATAATCCAACATTGGTACATTTCACAACCAAATTGCAATACAAAACAATGACAAAAATTTACAAAAGAGGAGAATATTTCAGTGTTACACGGGGTCTCGCCCCCCACCTAGGGGTCTAGATTCCTCGCCCTCTCGCGCTCTTGGATCTTGGAGACTTTTAGGGGGCATTTCCCTCACGCCCCCGCACATCCCCTTCACGCCCCCTTGCGCCCCTTTTAGTTTATGGTTTCATGTTAAAAGTTGGTGTGCCACTTAGCATGTTTGAGAATCCAAGTGACTCTGATTTAGATAGTGACATGGTTGATCCTGATATATTTGTGCAGCAGCTGGATGCAGAGACTAGTGGGGCATTACCTTGAGCATTTATGCTCATTTATCATTATGATGATATCATTTGATATTCATATGTTATGTTTTTATGTTTTATGTTTCAGAGATAACTTATTTGCTTTTAAGTTTTATGTTTCAGACTTCAGTTGTAAACTTCAGTGTAAACTTTATTTTGAATCTTGATATAATATGTCATATGATATCTTAAACTTTATTTTCATTGTACATTTTTAGTAGTTACATTAACGATTATACATTTACAAACTTACACACTTACACCTATGATTGTATGATGTATGTTTTAACTTTTAACTTTTAAATTTGTTTCAGTTATGTGATTCATCATTTATCGATTTATAATTTTATCATTTATGATTTATCTTTCATGATGTAAGTGTATGATGACTATATATACATTCCTTGGAAAAATACAGTGACATTATAAATATTAAATTTTATAATTTTTATGATCTCGACTTCCCCCCAAGTTAGGGAGCTTTTGCATAGGCCCCTCCTGCGCTCCCTCGCCCCACTCGCTCCCACCTCCAGGGGACTTGGTGGAACATTGGAATATTTGCAGTGGGAGATTATGAGGTGGTTACACTTACAACTATTTAATAAAAAATTATAAAGGGAAGTGAAAGAGGGTTTTTTGAGAGTTGTTTTTAGCTTTGGAGAAAGTTTGAGGATTTGTTTAAGTATTGATCAATTATTTTATTTGTAAAACAATCTACATGTCAGACATCAAATTGGTGTATGAGATTCTCTTGTTTGATTGTTAAATCTATGAAGGCATACAAACTCTACTACATGTGACCTTTTAAGAAGAAACACATGCTCTTAACCATTATACTGTTCACACCTAGTGTATAATGCATTCAATTTTTGTTTAATTAATTATTAGTTTGTTTTGACCTAAAAAATTACAATTTTTATATGGTTTAACCTTATAAATTGAATTTTATTATTTTTTGATAATATTTTAATTTATTTTTTTTGAATCTTTGGTTCTCTTATTTTGTAATGGATTTTTTTTTTTAAATAATATTTTAATTTATTTATTTTGAATATGATTGGTTCAATTTTTATTTTGGGCGTTGTATACAACCTCATAAATTGACTCAGATGAGTGAATTGTTTTTTTTCAATGGTGGAAATGGATTCAATCCATCAACAACTTGGCGCACCCAAAATCTTGAAGTTTGATAGTTGTAACCTAGGTTTTTTTTAACTTTGCCAAATTTTATCATAATCTTGCTAAAATTTCCATTATTTTCTAAAATAATTTGTGGCTCTTTACACCACGCTTATTTTATAATGATTAATGTGTAAAATATAAAATATAAAATAAATTTAATTACAATTAAATCGATTTGTTATTTAATGTTATGTTTAATTCAGGAAAAAATCACGCGACATTACCCTGTTTTGTTATGCACAGTACTCTGGTTTTGGACAATTTCACGTAAAATTACAGAAATCTGGAAACGGCATATCAGAATATCGACGAGAGATAATATTGACACCCTGGAGAATGGCGGTAAAATGAGACTTTGTAACAAGTGAGCTGTAAAGTTCATTTACCTTTTGGATAATCAGAGCTGGAATTTGAAAAATAAAATAAAACGGTTCAGTTTTAAAAATTCTATATTTTCATATTAGAATTTTGGAATTCTATAATTGAAGTTTTAATTAATATTTTGATAAATATGAGGAAGTTTTTATTATATTTTAACATGCAAATTAACTTGGTTTGACAAATTCAAATAATTGTCATAAGAGTTAATAAATGTTTAATAGTTTTGGAAAAATTGTCCAAACCATTTTTTTGGTGGATTTGTTTTCAATTATTAATAATGGAATGAAATTGGAGTGTCAAATTGCTTATTATAGTTTGTTTTGGCTTTTGGATATATTTATATATTTATATTTAGAAAATATAATAAGGAATTTTTTTTTTGCGCTATAGTTTACATTATTATTAATTGGATGGCTTACATTATTATCAATTGGAATTATTTTTTATTTATTTATTTTAAAATTAAGTAGTAGGTATTGTTTTGTATTTGTGGAAATAAATATATAATTTATTTGATTTGGTCTTCAAAGTATGTTATGTTGTTATTTTAATAATTTATTTGATTTGGTCTTCAAAGTATGTTATGTTGTTATTTTAGTGCTTCATTTATTTGTGAAATCTTTTTAATTCTTTATTTTATGGATTTCAAGTTTGGGATAGAGTGTTATTTTTCTTATGAGCACTTTGTCTCCTTCAAGAAACTTTAGTTTTTAAATATAATTTTGTCTTTTTCTTTTCGAAGAATATCATTTTGTCTTTGCTAAACCTAGGTCACCCTTTATTGCTTCATTAAAGTTGAGTTTTATTTTGCCTTTAATAAGGGCTTCCACTTTGATTGTTTTCTTAAGTACTTTATGGCTCGTCCTTTAACAAGCAAATTGATTTCATTGAAGGTCATAGATAAATCTAAAAACATATAATACCCCATTTTGGTATCCCTATTTGTAAATGGACCATGATGTAAATGTTGAGATTTAGAACAATGTTGATCATGGACAATATAAGACTCCATGCAACAAATGCAAGTCTCTCGAATAAGGTGGGTGACCTCGTTACCAAAATACTTAATGTATAACCAAATGAGTGAATCATCATTTCACAAGATCATATAGTGGGGTTGAGATACTCATTTATTTATAGGTTACATTAAGAGTAGAAATAAACCTAGCCTTTGGCTAGCCTGGAGGGTAGGTAATAGAGGGAGTTAAGATTGGATTTGATCCTTGGGTGCATAGTGGAGATGCTTCCAAACTATCTAAGAATTTGGTTACATCCCTTCAAAGGCTTGGCATTTTTAATTTGGCTCAAGCAAGAAAGCTCCATAGAATCCTCTTTAATTTGGAACCATGAATATAAGCAAGCAAAATTTTTGGGTTTAGAGGCGAATGATAAGGATCAATGGGAATCCTACACAACTAAGTTTAATATGTAGCATGTTTGTATCAAAGAGCTAGAAGATGAACTTGTATTGTCTAAGAATCTTGTCTTGGGATATTATACTCGAAGACTAAGATATAAATCCATGTGTACTGCTGATTAATTGAGGATCTGCAATAGTGATAGAAGCCACTTTGGGATTTGATATGCCTTTAAAATCAAGGA
Organism: Pinus albicaulis; assembly: GCA_034641835.2. Taxonomy (NCBI): domain Eukaryota; kingdom Viridiplantae; phylum Streptophyta; class Pinopsida; order Pinales; family Pinaceae; genus Pinus; species Pinus albicaulis. The sequence continues at coordinate 237,925,683 of CM076584.1, read as the reverse complement.
TCTTAATGTGGTTTGCTATCATTTAGGATGTATTGCAAAAAATGAATAAACATGTTCCAAGAAAGTGTCCTCTATGTAAGAGAGAGGAGGAGAATATTAGCCACTTACTAATCCTATGTCTTTGTAAACATTGGTGAATTGATAACCCATTGGAGTAATATAAACAAGGCATGTGATTAAACCTCCTAGCTATCACTATAACACCAAGGGTATATCCAACATCCCATGAGCCAAATATAAAAATAACTTATGACTTAGCAAGAGTCGAGATGTCTAGACCCCACCAAAGTGAACTCTATCACATGAGGCACCTACTCTTCGAGTCTTATCACAATGAGCTTTAACATGTCACTTTATGGGAATTGAAACCAGGTGGAGATGATAAGAAACCAATTTCCCAACCACTCGGGCAAATGAACATCATAATAGGGGTGAAGGATTGTTGGAAAAGGGAGATTGTCATTGAGTGCTTCATGCATTGACAATAAAAGATTGAATTAAAGGATTTTAAAGCTCTTCCTTTGATTGTTTTGTGGGGCATATGGTTGACTCACAATGTGGGTATATTTTAGAATAGATTTATTCCTTTTTTCTATTGCACTACTCAAGCCAAGGCCATTTTCTTCAATTACAAAATTGCCCCTAAATTTACACCTTAGAGGCAATTATCTCACCCTCCTATTAACAAGTCTTGGGTTTGGGGTACTTTGATGGTGTTAGCCAATGCAACCCCCCTAATTATGGGGTGGGTGGCATGTTTTATTTGAACAATATCCTTTCATTAGTATTAACATTGGACTAGGAAGGGGATGTGATAATTATGTTGAAATCCTTGCCTCAAATATTCTTCTTAAATTTCTATTGGAAAAAGATGCATCCCATATTCATGGATTTAGGGATTCTCAAGTAGTGATCAATTTGGATATTTGGGAAGAATATAATGTATAATCTATTTCCAATCCCTTTCTTTGAGGACATGAGAAACTCTTTACTTGTTGTTAATCAAATCTCTTTTGCACATGTTTTCAAAGAGCTCAATTTTGATGCTAACAAGATCTTGAAACAAGGACTCAATTTGTTTGTTGGTTCATGCAATTGGAAGGAATCAAAGGATGGGTTCATTATTTAGGATCACATCATTTCTATCTTTGTTTGAAGAGCAACAAGTTTTGGTTTACATTTGAGTATCTTTAATTATACTTTGGTTCTTTTATTTCCCCTTGGAGATGGAAGACCTTGTTATAGGTTTGGGGTTTTCATAAGGATGGCTTTGGTGGATTAATGGTGATCCACCTATGGGTCAATTTCATCCTTTTTGGAACTCTTTGGAAAAAATTTGATGTATCGATTTTGAAGCTACCTTAATAGAATTGTATGTTGATACGTATATGGAAAACTCCAGACATGTTTATAGAACTTTTGTATAGAATTACATAACACAATATATGAATATTTATGTATTTATGAATCTTTCAAATCTCTTATGCAATACTTTGAGCTTCTACAAGATGCAATCTCTTGTGGACCTACCCCACCACAATTCACCCACTAACATCCCAACAATACCATAGCTTGAGCATCAAAGGATCACTAACATAACCCGATGGGACTTTAAGTTGACCACTAAATGGTCATAAGTTAAAAATATTTCATGTTAACATCCCTCCTTAAGCTTGATTTGGGGGCACAAGAAGGGAGGCGTTACAAATTACCCCCTCTTGATGACATCTTCCTTCATCTTAAGCAAAGCACAAAATTCCCCAATCTTGGCCTTTATCAAAGTCTTGGTGAAGATATAAACAATAAGGCCATTTGCATAAATACTTTAAATGAATGACTTGATCCTAGATCAACTACTATAATAATGTTGGTGAAACTCAATATGTTTGGTCCTAAAATGGTATATTCACTTATGAAAAATATGAATAACATTATTATTATCACACTACACTAAAGCCAATTTCCCTTCGTGAAGGCCAACCCCATCCAATAATATTTGAATGTTTACTTCCTTTTTCCTAAAATTGATAAGACCTATATACTTTATACTCGTTCTTAGTGATATAAAGCACAAAACTTACACTACTTCTTGCCTTAGCAAGCAACCAACTTGAGCTAATAATTTGGACATAGGTTGAAGCAAATCTTTGATCAACTTGGTCTCCATCCCAATCTCAATAGGTTTATCTAACCAAAGTATTATTTTCCTCATAAGAATGGTAAACCCTAAGCTAATAGGTTTCTTAAATTCATCTAAAAATCCACTTTATCGCCTTCCAATGGCTTCCCCTTGGGTCTTACATGTATCTAGAAACTAGCATAAAGCCATCTTAACCTAGGATTTATTACACATTGAGAGTGATAAAAAACACCTAGTTGTAAACCCCGTTCTACTTGAAAGGTTTTACATTAAGATGAATCTATGCTAGTTTTTATTATTATTTATTTTAAGGAAATTAATAAATGATTGAATTTGGCTCCTTCTTCTTCTTCTTCTTCTTTTAATTAATTAATTAATTAATTTACTAGACACAAATACCGATTTGTTTTTGTTTTTTATTTTATTTTTTATTTGAGTGTATTAGCATCACAAATATATGTGATACATATATTCTAGTCCAAGTTGTAGAGCGCACCCCGCTTTTCTTGGTGCAACAACATTGGCTACAAAGAATATATTTGTTGTTACTATCCAAATAAATGAGACCATGCACAAGCTTACATTGATACCGAGTGGCATCAATCTTTAGAGAGATACAATGAATAGTTAATTTCACTTTAATTTAAAAGGTTCAGGAAAGATTTTCACTCTTTCATATGAAACTTTTCATTGGATTAATTTTTACATTGTGAAAGGAAAATTCCATCATCCAATAGGAGAACTTGGACACCAAGAAAATGGTTCAACAAGTGTAAGTAAATCATATCTAAGGCTCGTATAAATTCTTCTTCATGTGAACACTCGAGTTGGTAAGAATCAAATCAATTGGTATACCAATGTGAAATATTAGTATCTATCAATGAATAAAACCATAAAATTAAATTAATTATCTATCCTCTCATACCATGCCCTATGGGTTTCTTTCAAACCATAAATATACTTCTTCAATAAATACAAGAAAATGTACTAGTGCCTATAAATTCAATAGATCACTACATATAAATATTGTTATGAATATCTCCATTAAAAAGACACATTTCATATCCATATTTGAACCTCTTCCTACCAAAAAAAAAAAACTCCATTTTATAATATTTAAGTAGTTGAAAATTTAAAATATTTAAGTCCTTAAGAAAGTGCAAACCTAAGAAAAATTAGAATTTGTCACTACAATAATTATCCCTATTTTATAAAAAGGGGAAAATCCCTCAATAAAACCATTAATATGCTCGTCAATATGTATTTAAAAATAAAATTAGTAAAGCATAGAGTTTTTAGGTTTTTATAATTAAAAAAAGCTTGAAATCAAGACGAACTATGGAGTCAACATAGTAAGATGAGAGAGGCTGCTTGGAATAAACAAAGAACATTAACGATGCACTTAGCAATGTACCTTACGAACAAGATCCACCCAATTAATATGAAAAAAATGAACGAAATGCTTTTAAAGATGCAACTTCATCTCCAATAAACATTTTCAAGTGTATTATGTAACTATCGTTGTAAAGATATTAATGAGACACCCTTCATTATATCCACCCAACAAATATAAAAAATTGAACGAAATGCTTTAAAGATACAACTTCATCAACAATAAACATTTTTAAATGTATTATATAAATATCATTATAAAGATATTAATGAGACACCCTTCATAATGAATGAATATCTCACAATTTTTTCATTATCAAGTTAAATTACTTCAAAAGATAAAATAAGACCAAAATAAAACCAAATAAGTAACACCCAAACTTCTTTCCCAATGCTAAAACTATGTACAAGAAAGTGAATTGAACTCAAGATAGGAGGATTAGAAAAACAATTTACAATGGAAGCCTTACACATCAAATTGATTAAAAGAAAGAAAAAAAAACAAAAAAGGAAGCACAAATATGCCATTAGCCCATTCTCCTTTTCCTAAAAATAAAAAAATTAACTTAGTCTTTTTAGATGTATTTTTCCTTCATTAGAACTTTCTCTTAAATTTTTTATTTTTTATTTTAATACGTGAGATTCATCTCTTTTTATATCTTCATTTTTAAACTATTTTACATTAAAAATATTAGTTTAAAAATTATTAAGATATTTAGAATTTTAAGAGTTAGTTAAGATCAATGTAATCTAATGTGTTTTTAGGTAAAGTGTGTTTTTAGTATGCATTGTGTGTCAATTTTCGAATAAGACTTTAAAAAATTTAACTTAAATATAAATAATTATTAGGTGGATGGTAGTGATATAAACCCACAAAATATTTTATAATATTTTTAGTATGAGTCAAAAATCAAAATTGAAATTTATCTCAAAAGTAGTTAGCTCATAGGGCATAGAGAAAATTGTATCAAAACCCCTATAAAAAATCACTCTTGTTGTTGATTTAGATCTTGAACCTCTTATCATTGCATACATCAATATTCTATTGTATCTAAGTATTTATGGGATAAGAGAATCATTCTACTGCATCTAGAGTGTTGTTTTCAATTAAAAACCATTTTCATTTCACTTGAAAAGATTTATATTTGCACATATATGGTCATTTTTATTTAATCGAGAGGTATATGGAGTCGTTAATGTCTTTAAACTATCTTCATTCAGTTCCAATATTTTGTTTTGGATTTTCTATTTTTATTTCTAGTCTACTTCCTTTCTTGTGTGCATATGCTCTTTGTTATGCACCTTGTGTGATCTCTGCAATTCTTGTGTGTATATGCTCTTTGTTATGCACCTTGTGTGATCTCTGCAAATGAAAAAAAGGAGGGGAAAGTGTTTCCTTTTTTATATGTGAATGTTTCCCACTCTTTATGTGATATCGAAAAATAAAAATTCAAATGCAAAATTTGCATTTTCTAGATAGATTCACTGAAATCTAGCCTCAAGCTTACAATGTTTTAAATTTGTTTCTTTAAACAGTTTGATTGCTTTTGTATTTAGTTATGTATGTTGATGTTTCTTCCAAGCAAAGACAAGGAATTTGGAGGTACACATGCACTTAAAATTAATAATCATAATAATAATAATAATAAATAAGTGCAATTCTCCTTTCTAACATTTATTTTATGTTTTACATGAGCTTAATTAATTAAAAGTAACTTTTTTTAATTAATTTTTTGAGCGTGATTACTTTCATATAAAAAAAAATGGAAAAAAAAAATCAAATTGAAATTATAATATAACTTCATTGTAACATGCATTTCACTTAAATTACAAAAACAGATCAATTATAAAGTAATTTTATTGTTTTTTTTTTTTTTTGGTATGTACTTTTAATTTGTAAATTATTTCCATTGTAAAAGTGATATGTATTTTATAAAAATGAATTATTTACATTATAAAAATAATTTATGTGGAGTATTCCCTAAAAGTGATTCTATTTGGCTAAGATCTCATCTTCCTCAAACAAAAGGAAGCAGGTTAACGACGCAAGACCCAGAGGCATCTGGCAGGAATGAAAGCCTACCCATTTACAGACCACCAGTAGGTAATTACAGGTGGCGTGGTTTTCCTTGATTAATAGTGATTAGTCAACCTACATTAACAGATAGCAGTTGGTGATGGTTGTCCCCATTGTTGGTTTGACAACCGAGTAATGATAGGTTTTCTCACTGTCTAAAAAAAGTGATTTATTTATAAAAGTAAGCTTGAAAGGAAAGTTAGAAAATGTCAACAAACCTCATTATACATTCATATTACTTTGATCAACCTCCATTTTCCACATGGCACCTTGGTTATTTTTTATATATTTCTTCAAAAGGGTATAACTTTGACATCCAAACTCCATTTTTAGTGTCATTTAAACTACCTATTTTTTTAGAGTTTTCTTTATGGGTACTTAGTTTCTTCATTTGAATTTATCGTACATTAATATTGCAATATGGCTAGTCTAATTAATATTTTGTTTAACAATTCAAACTACTTCTCACATAAATCCCATGTGGAGGATATATTATGAAGTAGGGGAATTTACCAGGTTACCTTGGGAACACAAATTTCCTCGCGTAATGCATTAATAAACCCAAATGGAATAATTAAAATGATAATACACATGGATTAATCAGAACATCCATCTCTAATGATTTTCAGTTTCACCTTCAAGGGATTGAGATCTCAAATGCAACATGGCAATTCGTGACAAGATGGATCAAAAAATTCACATCCCTATCACCTTATATGATTTGTCTTTCATTCACATTCTTATTACAATATCATGTGAGAATGCTTACAACTATCTACCACATTCTCAAAGAGCCTCTACACATAAGGTATGAGCCAAAATGTTGATGGGAAAATAGTATAGTATGAACAAATTCTACTCTATTATTCATGCAAATCAGGCTTACTCTTATTCTAATACGAGGAGGAAAAATTGTTTCTATGTGAAATGAAATAATTAGCAAAGCCATTTAATCATCTCATTCATCATATAAGATCTACCCTTATGTTTGGTAATGAACCAAAACAAGGAAACAATCAACTACTTCCACATGTATGGTAAAATCTCTAGTATCATGTTATAGATATCAATGTAAATCCCTACATACATAGTCCATCCATTATTAGATAATCCACATAAAAATATATATATATATTATAATCTGAATGGGACAACCAACCAATGCAACTAACCATCACTGGACCTTGGATACATCGTCAAAACACCATCTAATTGTTTATTTACATCCTCTAGTGAATTTTCTTCTTTTCTAGAATAAAAGTTTCCCTACACACCATTAAGTAACAAGGAAATTTTTAGTGGTTCCAAGATAAATCTTCAAAACGAATGCCCATTTGTCTACCCTAAAGAATATTAACATATATAAATGGTAAAGAAAAACTACATCTAAATATATATGGCATATTGCTTTCTAGAGCTTGATGTCCTTGGTTTAATAATTGAAATTTGCTACTAAACACTAGATAATCATTATGTCACTTTCTACCAAGATGTACTCTTTTTCTAATTTTCTATGTGCTCATTGCATGAAAAGAATACCAACAAGAAACCTCCAGATATTGAGGGTAAAGTAAAATAGATATTAAAGTGCATGATATATTTCTTTTTAGGGATCAATCTCCTTGTTTTAATTATTGAATTCTACTACCATACACCAAAATATCATTGAGTTTTTACTCCAAGTATGTGATTGTTGCCAAGATGTACTATTTTTCTGATTTTATATATTCATATTATATGACAAAACCATATGAAAATTCTGATCATTGATTTAGCTAGTCTCGCTAACTATCTTTTTCCTTGTTTCCTTCATTAAATCCTCCCATGACAACATTAATCTTCATGATGATTTTTTTTTGTTTCCATGTTGAAATCATATAATGTGGATTAATGTAAACACAAGATGCAAAGCATGCCTCAACATCCTTGATTTCTTGTTGCAAAAAACTGAGGGGAAGAAAATTTGCAAATATTCTTTATGGATCATGAATCCGCATATGACATTGATAGAAAAAGAAATGTGTACATATGTAACTTCAACCATCGATATCTCACTATCATTATCATAAATGGGATCTTTGTAAATAATAAAAAAATTTCATCCCAATTACACCTCCCAACTAAGCAAAAGTGTATTTATACTATTATGATGCTTTCTATCATATGCTTTATTAAATGAAGCAATTACAACATCTAGAATTTCTTCAACAACCAAGAGTTAGATTCCTCCTCTCCAAAACATCAAGATATTCGTCATCATATTTTTAAATTTTAAATGGATATCAACATGAATTAGAAACCCTGAGAGTTAGCTCAATTAGTTGAGTACCCATTTCATAAGCACCTCGCTATGAGAAGTCACATGGTAAATTCTCCTCGACACCCTCTAGGGTTAGGCTCTGATATGAGTCGGCGGGTCTGACCCCTTCGGGGATCTACCCAGGACCATTTCCATGGACGTAACGGGCACCGATCTCCGGAGTCCGTGAACCACATTCAAGAAAAAAAGAAGCATGAGTTACCAAACCCTTAGCATCATTAGAAATTATGTTGGCTATTGGAAATTTCTCTCGTTCAGAGTGTGCATCAAGATACCAAGGTTCTTCTCTCGAGACAAGAGAGAGTGCATCATATTCGAGAGTTTCATCATCATACTTACAATCAAAATCTACATTAGCATACCCTAATGACCCTTATCACGAAGTAATGAACTAGTTTCATACAAGGAAAACCTCAACATATTATTCTTCTAAAAAAACATGCCTTAAATCCTAGGGGCTACTCCTCACATAGTTCCTCTATACTAGTCTCACATAATTCATGATAAGAACACGCAGAGAACAAATTTCAACCACATTACATTGGTTTTATACCCTTTTAAATAAAGTGCAATGTTTCTCCTCATGAGGTCATTCACACTCCCTAAACCAAGTAGATTCCTCCAACAAAACAATATTAAAATATTCCAACAATAAGGATCGTTGTTCTTCTCCTACTAGACTTCCATTTTCAAACTTTTTCTCAATATTGACGTCCCGTGAAGAGGTCCCTGCAGTAAAATTGGTA